>JAWQFJ010002629.1:90319-92819 GCA_034096865.1 Theodoxus fluviatilis
CACCACCACCACCAACACCCACCACCACCACACCACCACCCACCACACCACCACCACACACCACCACACCACCACCACACCAACCCACACCACCACCACCACCCACACCACCACCACACCACCACCACCACCACACCAACACCACCACCACCACCACACACACCACCACACCCACCACCACCACACCCACCCACCACCACCACCCACCACCACACCACCACCACCACCCCACCATCACCACCCCCACACCAACACCCACCACCACAACCACCACACCAACCACCACAACACACCACCACCACCACACCAACCCCACCACCACACACCACCACCCACACCACCCACCACCACCACAACACCACCACCACAACCACCACCACCACCACCACCAACCAACCACCACACCACCACCAACCACCACACACCACCAACCACCACACCACCACCACCAACTACCACACCACCACCAACTGCCACACCACCACCACCACCCCACCACCCACCACCACCACCACACCAACCACCACCACCACACCACCACACCACCACCAACCACCACACCACCACACCACCACACCACCACCACACACCACACACCACCACCACCACACCACCACCACCACCACACCACCACCACCACCACCACCAACCACCACACCACCACCACACCACCACCACCAACACCACCACCCACCACCACACCACCACAACACCACCACCACCACCACCACCACTAACCACCCACCACCACCACCACAACAACCACCACCCACCCACCACAACACAACCACCACCACCACCACCACCACCACACACACCAACACCACCACCACCCACCACCACCACCAACCACACCACACCACACACACACACCACCACCACCACAACCACCACCACCACACACACACCACCACCACAACCACCACCACCACCACCACCACCACCAACCACCCCCACAACCACACCAACCCACCACCATCCACCACCACCACAACCACCACCACCACCAACCACCACCACAACCACACATCCCACCAACCACCACCACCACCACACCACCACCACACCACCACACCACCACCACCACCACCACCACCACCTCCACCACCACCACCACCCCAACCTCACCACCACCACCACCACCACACCTCCACCACACCACCACCACCACCACACCACACACCACACCATCACTACCACCACCCACCATCACCACCACCACCACCAACACCACCACCACCACCACACCACCACACCACCCCACCACCAACACCAACCACCACCACCACCCCCACACCACCACCCACCACAACCACCACCACACCACCACCACCACACCACCACCACCACCCACCGCCACCACCACCACCATCACCACCCACCCACCACCACCACCACCCACCACCACCACCCCCCACCACCACAACCACCACCCCAACAACACCCAAACCCACCACCACCACCACCACCAACCTCACACCACACCACCCACCACCACACACAACACCACCACCACCAACCCACCACACCACCACCACCACACCACCACCACACCACCAACCACCACACCACCACACCACCACCACCAACCACCACACCCACCACCCACCACCACCAACCACCACCCACCACCAACCACCCACCACACCACCACCACCAACCACCACACACCACCACCCACCACCACCACCCATCACCACCACCCCACACCACCACCACCCCACCACCACCACCACCACCACCACACCACCACCCCCCCCACACCACCCCCCACCACACCAACCCCACCCCACCAACCACCCACCATCCACCACCACCACCACCACCACCCACCCACACCACCACCACCACCCCACCACAACCACCACCACCACCACCACCACCATCACCACCCCACCACCACCCCCACACCACCACACCACCCCACCACCACCACACCACAACCACACACCACCACCACACCACCACCACCCCACCACACCACACACACCCACCACACCACCACCACCAAACACCACCACCACCACCACCACCCAACAACACCACCACCACAACACCACCACCACCACACCACCACCACCACTACCACCCACCACCACCACCACCACCAACACCACCATCACCACCACCACCACCACCACCACCACCACACCACCACCACACCACCACCAACACCACCACCACCACCATCACCACCACCACCACCACCACCACCACCACCACCACCACCACCACCACCACCACCACCACCACCACCCATCACCCACCTCCACCACCACCCACCACCAACCACAAACCACACCACCACCACCACCACCATCACCACCACCACCACCACCACCACCACCACCACCACACCACCACCAACCACCACCACCATCACCACCACCACCACCACACACCACCACCACCATACACCACCACCACCACCACCACACACCACCACCACCACACCACCACCACCATAGTCATCACCACACCACCACCACCACCACCCACC
>JAWQFJ010002629.1:100319-115319 GCA_034096865.1 Theodoxus fluviatilis
AAATTACATATCACAGTCGTGCTTCAGTCTCGTATCTCTGGAATTTGTGTAATCTCAAATCAAATACATAAATACTTCCTTCCTTTTCTGGGGGGAAAAGACAGTTCGTTCAGGCATAAATGAATGCACGGTATTTGTTGATAATGATGAATGGTGTGCAAGAACCGTTTGAAAAATGTTCATGCTTTTTACCTGCAGGATATTCCCGAGGTCTATTTTTAACTACCCACTTTAGTACAGTGCTCAGTGCAGAAATATAACGGGGACTTCTGTGACTACTAAAAATAACGTGGCGGGTTGATGCTTTCACGAGGGAAAGGTGCGACAAGTACCTCCCAAACACAAGCGAGAGAGGCAGTGTATCAAACAACTCGTCTCCTACGCTTTTCGTTGTGATCAGAATAACCAGGGATTTCAATGCAGACTTGACTTGTTCCTAGTCTGCAAAGGCTGATAGGACGTAAAACCTCATTCACTCATTCGTTCGTTCTTCCATCCATCCATCCATCCATCCACCCATCCACCCACCCACACTCACTCACTCACTCACTCACTCACTCACTCACTCACTCACTCACTCACTCACTCACTCACTCACTCACTCACTCACTCACTCACTCACTCACTCACTCACTCACTCACTCACTCACTCACTCACTCACTCACTCACTCACTCACTCACTCACTCACTCACTCACTCACTCACTCACTCACTCACTCACTCACTCACTCACTCACCCACCCACCCACCCACCCACCCACCCACCCACCCACCCACCCACCCACTCACCCACTCACTCACCCACCCACCCACTCACTCACTCACCCACTCACTCACTCACTCACTCATTCGTTCATCCATCCATTCATCTATCCATCCATAATCCATCCATCCACCAATCATTCATCCATTCATCCACTCATCCTTCCACCCCTCTCTCCCTCCCTCCGTCCCTTCATGTCCCTGCGGATAGTTAAGCCTGTAGCCAAGCAGAGAGAGAAAGTTTCAACCCTCTGGTGGAGATCGACAATGTATTTGTGTTGCGGCGAAGAATGCAAAGTCAGGTGAATTCTACACCCAAGGAATGCCACCCCCTGTGGGCTGGGGGTAAGAATAGACCCCCTGTGTGCTGGGGGTAAGAATAGACCCCCTGTGGGCTGGGGTAAGAATAGACCCCCTGTGGGTGGGGGTAAAGTAGACCCACTGCGGGCTGGGGGTAAGAATAGACTCCCTGTGGGTGGGGGTAAGAATAGACCCCCTGTGGGGTGGGGGTAAGAATAGACCCCCTATGGGGGGTAAGAATAGACCCCTGTGGGCTGGGGGTAAGAATAGAACCCCTGTGGGGTGGGGGTAAGAATAGGCCCCCTGTGGGTTGGAGGTAAGAATAGACCCCCTGTGGGCTGCGGGTAAGAATAGACCCCTGTAGGATGGGGGTAAGAATGGACCCCCTGTGGGTTGGGGTAATAATAGACCCCTGTGGGCTGGGGGTAAGAATAGACCCCCTGTGGGCTGGGGGTAAGAATAGACCCCCTGTGGGCTGGGGGTAAGAATGGACCCCCTGTGGGCTGGGGGTAAGAATGGACCCCCTGTGGGCTGGGGGTAAGAATAGACCCCCTGTGGGCTGGGGGTAAGAATAGACCCACCGCGTCTCCCTGCACTACTGGCACAGGACATATAATAAGAGAACTCGAGACTTGATTTGCTCTTATTCTAATCAGTTCTAGTGATTTCGTGGTCAATGGCCCTACATGGCCTACAAAGGTTAATAGGACGTAAAACTCCATTCATCCATTCCTCCCTTCATTCATTCCCTACATGATTAAAAAAAGGCGAATAAGAAAACGAGGTCTTCAGATGTTCGTGCTCACTGGCCTTACATAGCATACAAAGGCTGATAGGCTGTAAAACTCCATCCATCGTTCATTTACATCATTCATTCGTTCGTTCATTCCTTCATTCATTCGAACATTCTCAATCATTCCTTCATGAACTCTCACTAATTCGTTCCGTCATGCACTCACTCATGCATTAATTTATAAATAATTCATTAATGCACGCATTCATTCGTTCGTTCATTTCTTTGTTCATTCATTCATTTTTCCCCAGTCATAACTCATTCGTTCATTCATTTCCTTTATTCTTTTGTTCGTTCATTCATGTACCCATTCGTTCGTTTCTTCTTTCATTCGTTCGTTCGTTGGTTCATTCCTACCAGTGCATGTGCTTGGCTTCTTCGAGAATGTTGTTTATTGCTTCCTCCTTTCTCTTGCCTCCTAGTTTTGGGTCGCGCAGATCGTTGAATCGCTGTGAAATATAGGACCAGAACTCGTCTGTTCTGTACTCGAGTGTGTGGCGTATTTCTTCGTGTTCTAGACTAGGTTCTCCTGTCAGAAAAACAAACAAACCCACATATATATACACGCAAGCTGCAAGTTCATGTGAATCAATGACAAATGTCAAAGTTTCAGTTTATAACCGAAGAGTGTGTGTGTGTGTGTGTGTGTGTGTGTGTGTGTGTGTGTGTGTGTGTGTGTGTGTGTGTGTGTTTGTTTGTGTGTGTGTGTGTTTGTGTGTGTGTGTGTTTGTTTGTTTGTTTGTTTGTGTGTGTGTGTGTGTGTGTGTGTGTGTGTGTGTGTGTGTGTGTGTGTGTGTGTCTCCATTTTCATATTTGCTTGTGTGTGTGTGTGTGTGTGTGTGTGTGTGTGTGTGTGTGTGTGTGTATGTGTGTGTGTGTGTGTGTGTTGTGTGTTTGTGTGTGTGTGTGTGTTTGTGTGTCTCTCTGTTTTCATATTTGCTTGTGTGTGTTTTTCTTTTTAAAAGCCATGATAATTTTCGAGATCAAAGTAATAAAAATGGAAATGGCATGTGGAAAACAGTTTCGATTCATGAAACTTAAGGAGCGGTGGACTTTCTGTGTAAGAGTTCGTTATCGAAGCTTTAAAGATTAAGGTATACAAGTAGAGAATTATTGGGTTTATTTAGCGACTTTTCACTCATATATGGGGCTTCACACTCTTCTTCCTGATCATTGGGCCACTATTAATCCTCAAGGTGTGTTCTAATAGAGCATAGTACCCGCAGTGAATGAGAAGCCGAGGTGGACTTAGCGAATTTGTATTCAGGGACTGTTAGATATGAATTGGCCAAAGTGGCCGAAAAAGACAGCCGAGACTTTCCGCGACTCCTAAACAAAAGAGCGATCTTAAATGACCAATCAGCACAAAGCTTCGGTCTCCTGCGTCCAAGTACACATGAGACTTTGAAAAACACAATCACTGAAGTCTGCTTTGAACTTAGGTCACTTGGCAAACCTCCAAACTCATTCACGTGTAGTCCAACCTCCGGCGTAGTAGGCCAATGCTTTGTCCGATTAGAACACACCTTTACTCTCAACTGACGAAAAACTCTCTCCCCTCCCCTCCCCTCGGCTCCCCTCCCCTCCCCTCCCCTCCCCTCCCCTCGGCTCCCCTCCCCTCCCCTCCCCTCGGCTCCCCTCCCCTCCCCTCGGCTCCTCTCCCCTCCCCTTGGCTCCCCTCCCCTCTCCTCCCCTCGCCTCCCCTCCCCTCCCCTCCCCTCCCCTCCCCTCCCCTCCCCTCCCCTCCCCTCCCCTCCCCTCCCCTCCCCTCCCCTCCCCTCCCCTCCCCTCCCCTCCCCTCCCCTCCCCTCCCCTCCCCTCCCCTCCCCTCCCTTCCCCTCCCTTCCCCTCCCCTCCCCTCCCCTTCCCTCCCCTCCTTTCCCCTCCCCTCCCCTCCGTTCCCCTCCCCTCCCCTTGGCTCCCCTCCCCTCCCCTCCCCTTCCTTCTCTTCTCTTCTCTTCTCAGATGCTCAAGGTGAGCATTAGACTAAAAATGTATATGTGAAAAATTTTACCTTGGTGGACATATATTTCATTTAATTTTAAGTGTAATTACATACTGAAAAGTTTGGATATGTCCCTTTCTTTCTTCAGGAGATAATATCCTATTATGACTACAACTGATACGCTAATGTTTTTAAATGTGTACATATGTGTATATACCTACGTGATGGGTCGTCGGCCGCAAATAAACAATCAATCAATCAATCAATCAATCAACTGACGAAAAACAAACTGTCAGAGAGAATGCACTCAGTCGAGTCCAACTCCACTCCCTGAGGAGGGTTCCACCCCGATGCTGTCTCTTGGACGCATGCAAGGGTTAATAGCGCTACACGGTGCCACCACTGTCTCACTGGCACCCGGTTCTACACCTGGGTGGGGATAAGTTTATAAACAGCACAAAGATAAAAAACAAAACAAAGTGAACTGTAGTCCCCTCGGTCTCACTAATATGGCTCAGGGTGAATGATCAAGTGATGCAAGTGATACGAGCGATTAAAAGAAAAAATTAACCAACCTGGCCGTCCAAGACGGACAACCTGGATGTGGAGTAGAGGCAACAGATAAAAGAGACAGCTCATTCCAATCAAGAGCAGGAACATCCCGAACAAGTGTCTAGGATAGCTTGCGGCCATCCTCATGGCTGGAAAAGAAGAAGAAAAATGACGAGTTTGCAACCAGCTGCTCACATAGTTAAAGGCAACACTGTTTCCAGAGTTACGGGCATGATTTAAAGGCAGTGTGATAGGTGAATGTGCCATTAGGAAATGGTTTGCAAACACTAAGGCATAATTTTAGCATGCATGAATTCTGTTCTTCTGTCACACTTTAATCAATCGGATCTGGTTTTAAACGATACAAGTTTCCATTGGAATGCTGATGCCGACTGTGAAGGTGATATTAATGAAGTTGGATAAAAAATTATGATGATTGATGATTGCTGATTGCTGATTGCTGATTGCTGATTGCTGATTGCTGATTGATGATTGATGATGATGATGATGATGATGATGATGATGATGATGATGATGATGATGATGATGATGATGATGATGATGATGATGATGATGATGATGATGATGATGATGATGATGATGATGATGATGATGATGATGATGATGATGATGGGTAGAGTTTGTCAGTCTTGAGCTTTTGACTTTTTCTAATTGTGTAACCACTTCTTAAACTGCAAACTGACTTATTCTGGTTATGCTCCGGTCGAAACATTCTTTTACCCTTAAAATTGTTCAGTGAATGCACATTTCATGACGATTATGCAGAATCCAACCAGAGTGAAGAAGCACAAATTTGGCGCCAATAGATTTACCGCAGTTATTCATATCGTTCAACAAAAACGCGCGCAATATGCTTTGTCATGATGCCACGTTTCCTTAAGGCCTTCGCACACGAGGAAATTCCACACGCCACACACGGACCGACAAAAATATCTCCCAATGGCAGAGCGCTACTGACGCTCTTGCTCCACTATCGCCAACCGTGATTGGCTGTCACAATGACGCTTGCTCCACTATCGCCAGCCGTGATTGGCTGTCACAAAGACGCTTGTAAGAACGCCAGGGTAGAAACGCCTCGTGTACGACGGGCTTTATGCGACAGCTTCAGGACGTCATCGCATCTATTTATATCCCATCAGAAATGCGTGTGATGCTTTTTCACGAGGCAGTCTCTACTTCACGCGACATTGCCATTACGTCAACGCATCTATTAATACCGTCCAATGGAAATGCGCGTGAGGGGTTTTCTTTTCCTTTCACGCCACGACGTTAATGCGCAACAATTAATTTACTTCCGTATGTTTCATTTCATCCTAAACTTCTCTTACGTAGATCAATATCGTTCTATCGCAAAATGATATCAGCGTCCTTTCCCAAGTAGGGTTTGCACCAAGCAAGGTCGCTGGTGGATGGAAAAAACACACACCAACCTGTCTGAAAACGTGTATTCCACAACGCACGTCTAAACAGGTATGTGAATATATCGTGCAGCAGGAGATGATGGATGGCGACACATGGAGTTTCGGGGCCTCTCAGCCTTTGTAGGGAATGCAAAAGCGCTGACTGCAACGTTGCTGGGGCTGGCGGATTTACGAGTCAGTCAAGCGTCGATTTCCTTTGCTCTTCGTCTTTTCATAAATCGCACACTGGGTGGATGCAGGGCAAGGAAATAGGCGTAAACATGTTTCATGCGATCTTTCTGCTCCATCGCATCATTTGATCGTTATTCCAAACCCATCACTGCAGAGAACTTCCATTTTTGCCCATTTCATTTTCGCCAACACTGTGATCTCGCCGATGGCCTCACCTATGGGTCATTTGATTTAATTGTTCGGGGTCTCTGAGGTCGTCTCCTGCTGGGTACCCAGCCACGTTGGCATTCCGGGGATTGAGAGGGTAGATCGACCTGCCACGTCTGCCCTCTCCCCCTCTCTCTCCTTACCCTGGAGAGGTACCCGCGAGAAACCTCATGCCCCATATTTGAAAATATATTATTGATTTATGTATATTCGACAGGGTCGACAGAGTGACAAAAAAGTTACATGAAGTGTCGCCGGCATGGGGAGAGGTATGGCCCTCGCACTCTCTCGAGAGAGGAGATGAAGTTGTCCTCGGTCGCATTCTGTGAACCCGAGTCACGTGACTCTGGCGCAGTTTGCAATGAATGCGTAATAGACTTGACCCTTAGCATTACAGCATTGCGCCAAAAATAGTCGTTCTGGATGCTATTTTCCCGTACTTTTTGCAAACATCATTCAGATGTCAAAACTTGTTTCCAGTTTCACACACACACACACACACACACACACAAAACATTCCGAATAAACGCTTGTTTATTGCCTCAATAAGCGTAAGTTATGAGTTTTGTGCGAAATAGTCTTAGAACTACTTTAACGGCGTATGTCAGGGATCAGAGTGTTATTCCACAAGTCTATCATGTGACCTCCTCATGCATATTCCGGACGGAATCCTTCCATCACGTGATATGAACTGTGCTAGAGACTCTTTCGCCGTCAGGCGAAGTCTCTAGTGGACTAGAATGCCTCTGTCTTTCCCGGATCGGCCATTCATTTTCAACCCATTCTTATTTGTTGCGGTCCGAGCCTCCACCAGAATGCCTTCCCTGCTGACACGGGCTGTCTGTGAGGCACATTCTGGTGGAGTGACCCCGCTGTACTGTTGTTAGACAGAGATCTTAAATGTCAAATTCGCTCTGTGATGGTTTTAGACATCTTCCGTCTGTGATAAAATCTGTAAAGTGTATACGCTTTCAATCATAAAGTTTGAAATGTACCTGCAACATTTTTGGTATTCAGTTTTTGCCTCTACCTTGTAAAAGCGTTTTTAACTTTAATGTATGTAACCCATTTAAAGGGATTTTCATAATCTTTTTTGGCCTTACACAGCCTTTTTCAGGTTGATAGGCCCAAAGGTAGTGGCACCATTGTCAATTGAGTATTTGGGGACCAATTTTCTCACCCAACAGGTTGTTCTTTTAAAGTGCTATCTATCAGTGATGCGTTTGCATATATTATACTAATTAACTTTCCAATATGGCTGCTGATACAACATATTTTTGCCAGTTTTTGAAACAATACCACAAAAGGAGCTAATGATAGAACTTGGAATTTTGCACAGAAATACAAGACATAGGGTAGTATGTCCTGACCCAAACTAAAGGCAACTATTCTGAGCATTTTATTTTAACACAGTTTCACGTCTGAAGTTACATGAATTGACTCGCTAATTTCATATTCAAAATCCTGTAACCTTGACATGCAGGAAGATAGTTTTGATAATGGGTCATCCCATGAAGCAGGCCATATGAACCAAATATGCCACTTTCAAGGTAACCAAACTTCAGGGCATAGAGATATGATTTCGGAAATATAAAATATAGCAATGAAAACCTGGAAACTAATAAATTGCATTTGAAGTTCTCATACCTCATTACGACAGCTGACGGTTGGTGTATTCCTCCCAATTGTTTACAGGACAAGATGCCAATGTCCACAGAAAGAAAACATACAGTCATTTTCTACATTGAATTTACGACAATGTGATATGAAAAACATATGCTTGACCACATATCACAAACATGATTTTGGTACGGCTACCTTAAGCCTCATTCATTCATTCATTCATTCATTCGTTCGTTCATTCATTCATTCATTCATTCATTCATTCATTCATTCATTCATTCATTCATTCATTCATTCATTCATTCATTCATTCATTCATTCATTTATTCAAAGTAATCTATTTCCTGATGTACACGTCACTGTAAAAAAAGATTTCTTCTATGTGCTGGAATATGCATATATAGTTGAAATATTTCATGTTGTCATTTTCGTACCAATAGTAGACCTGGTATTGAGGAAGCTCCTTTTAAGCTTTTTTTCTTGTTTGGCGCGTCATACACGTTGATCCACCACTCACAGTGTCACACAGTAAGGAAGGTGCGTCATAGATTTTCACCTTCTACATATACATTCATACTCATTCACGCGCACGCAGGGTTACAACACGCGACAACGACACAGGGTGGCAGCCGATAGGGTATTGCAAGAAATTAATACTCCAGATTTCTTCCGTCCCAGAGATTGAACCGCGGCACTGCGCCTCGCCCATAATCAAAACGCGAAGGCTTGCTGGCCTACACCCGCCTGTCAAAAGTCAGGGTTGGAATAGGTGAGCAGAGGTTGAGGAGATGACTGTGCACTCATGCAGGAGGGGAGATTTCTAGAGAAGGGGCTGCCAGGAGATGGTACTTTTTGTATTTAAATTTTGTTTACTCATGCATGGACACCAATGTCAATACTTACAGGAACGGTCGGGACCTGCGTCTTGGGTTGAACGTGTTTACGTCTGCGCTTCTGAAGTGTCGCACAGTTCACCCAACTCCCAGCCCACATCTTAAAACCAGACTGTACATGTATGTACCCGAGAAATATTTGAATTGGTAGGACTTAATTTGATTTAATTCAATCTAATTGGATAGGATTAGATTGGATTGGATTGGAATGGAATGGAATAGATTGATTGGATTGGATTGGAATGGATCGGATCGATTTTATCTGCTCTCCCTTAAAAAAAAAAGTTTCCCTGTTATTTTTCCTTGTATCTTGGAAGGTTATAAGCCAAAGGCCTACACTTTTAAAATAAGAAAAAGAATAGTGGTTTCTTCATAAAAATGTTTTGTCATTAAATTCTATATTTAATTTTGAATCTTAGGTTTGTAGTCCTTTTAATCAGTAGACCAAATGTACTGCATTTAATTCATCTTTAAACTTGATTTTTTTAAGGAAGCGTAGAGGGACGGAATATTGGGGAGCAGGGGTTGAGGGCATTGGGGGTCAGAGGTGAGGAGGGTTGGAGAGATTCGGTGTAGAAAAGAGGAAAGAGAGATATAGGGAGGGGGGGGGGGAGAGGAGACGAGTGAAAAATACGAGGGGAGGGGGGATGGCAAAAGTAATAATAGGGGGAAAAGTAGAGTAGGGTGAAAAGTAGAGTAGGGAGAGGAGATGAAGAGGGGCGTGTCCTGCAGAGAATGGAGGGTAGGAGAGGAAAGTGGGAGGGGGGAAGTGGGAAGTGGGAACGGGGGAGGAGAAGCTAAGGCGATGAATGCGACAGAAAGGGACAATGAAAAACGGGGATGGTGAGTGAGGAGGGGGTGGGGGTTGGAGTGGTGTGGAGGAGAGAAGGAGAGGAATGCCTTTTCAATTCTCTCGCAGCTTTCCTGAGGGGATACTTGCAGGTGCGTCTGCGCACACAGCGCTTACTCCATTCAACATGAGCGTGCATTTGTTGTGAGACGCCCCAAATGTATTAACACCCTTGGGGCGAGCTATGGGGTTTTTATTTCTCCTCCCGGCTTCTAAAGAACGATGTTTGAGTACGACGACAAAACACATAGCGCGATAGACCTGTAGTTGCTTGCGGCTAGTGGGTGCGGGGGTTTTGAAACTGCGCGGATTCTGGAGTTGCATACTTGAGCAAGGTGCCTAACTCCCCACCCAGGAGTAAAACCGGGTACCTGTGTGGGCAGCAACGGCATGCTACAGTGTGATTAATCCTTGTATGCGGCCACGAGCCAGCATCGGGGCTGGAACCCTCCCAAGGGAGTGGAACTGGTGCTGGTACCCGCCCACGTGCGTCTTGTCTGTCTGGCTTTATTTGTCGTCAGGTGCCAGTGAAGGATTGATGAAGCGGCCCAGTGATCAGGGGGTAAAGTATTAAGCGTCTTGAGACCCAGACATGCGTGAGAAGTCGCTAAAGAAAAACACACCTCTACATTTTGCAGTGGTTTTCTTCAGCGACTCAGGTTTACAGGGCTTAGAGATTTCATTACCGGTAAATTTCTCGTTCAACGCTTTCGCAGTACGCTACAAAAGGGGGCGAGGTTCTTCCTTTTTTTGTTGAAACTATTGTCATTCTTTTCACTACGTCCCTTTCACTGAGTCGGCATGCTCGTTGTCCATCCGGGTGTTAGGGTGGTACTTAAACTCGTTTGGGGGTGGATTCAATGGCTTTCTTTGTGACAGCAGACAGATATTAACCACACCTAAAGTGTGCACGGAACGACCCCTGAGGTGTAAGAGATATTCCCACGCGGCTTCATGCTTCACTGTGTGACTAAGGCGAAACCCAAAACATTGTGGTTACGGTAACATAAAAAGAGAGTTATTAGGGCGGCCAGAGTTTTCTCTTGTGTTTTTTAAAAATCAATTATTTTAAATATTGTTGATAGAAGAGGCCACAGTAAACACAAATCAAATTTCTCTGTCGGTGAAAACGCTTTTTTTGAAACGCAAATACTGGATTCCCTGAGAGCCTCTAGTGCGTGGAAGATGGGACAGAACGTAGTATGTTGCTTACTGTCTATTTTTCATGATCAAAAAAAGGAGTGTAGAGCTGACAGAAAAGAACCGGTCGGTCTGGTTACCGTAACCACAACTCTGTGCATATTTTGGCCTATTGTCAAATACAGCTTTTCGTATGAAAGGAAAATGTTGAGTGTAGGGAGGCTGACGTAAAGAGAAACATTCGAATACCCGCAAGTCTGCCGGCCTGCCTCTCGCGGTGACCAGTGTTGTGACATCGAGACTTCGGTCGGTTTCGAATACTGTTTACAAAGGGTGAGAGGTCTAAACGATTTTTTTCTTCAATTCGAACTTAATGCAGGATTTCTTACCGTCAACCACACATCGTGCACACAATAAAGAAAAATCATAACTTACTTCAATTGTGCAGCGCAGATTGCAGCGAGGTGACGAGGCTCACACGATCGAGTCAGCGGAGAACGAATTGTCGAATATTTTCAGTCAATGTTGAAGCGTGGCTCCGTGTGAGCAAAGATCCCTGTATATATATAGGTCGTGGCTAAAAGTCGGAATTGCCTAAATCTGGGAATTAGGCAGCCTTTTGCCTAATCCCTGAAATAGGCAACAGCGGTGCCTAATTTGTGAACTCAAAGTTTCTCGCCTGCCTATAACGCGAAATAGGCAGCCTAATACGCGAAATAGGCAGCCTAATACACGAAATAGGCAAAAAGTGCCTATTTTACGTATTAGGCAAAAACTGACATTGATGTTTCTTCATTTCGTGAATTGGGCTGCCTAATTCACAGATTAGCCAAGAATTGCCTGTTCCATTGCATTATTTGTAGTTTTGTTGTTTGCTTTCAGTTTCTTCTCTTTGCATTGTTGTTTGCAACTTTTTGACATTTATTTATTTTTGGTTTGGTAAGTTTTTGCTCTGCTTTACAAGTGTGATGTAGTTTTGGGTGAGTATTGTTTTCAAATTATATCTTGATAGAGGGTTGCAAATGAGTTTGTCCTCATGTGTTACCAGTTAGTAAAAGTGATATTCATGTAAATATTTTACTGTCAATATTAAAGGCGATAAAATAAACCAGAAGAAAAAAACCCACACACACACTCACACAAAAATGAAATGAAGAGCTTATGAAGAGGAGAGCGTGATACGTGTAAAAATCCAGATGTCGCTTTCAACAATTAGTTTCAACATTAATTTTAAGGTGAGTCAAAAATAATAAGGACCACAATCACACTGTACTCGACCCTTTCTCTATCTCTCTCTCTCTCTCTCTCTCTCTCTCTCTCTCTCTCTCTCTCTCTCTCTCTCTCTCTCATACCGAAAGAGAAATATGAAAAAGCCTTAAATTTAAGGAATTATTTCTTTAAAGAAAAATAAAGAACATATGTTATATTAGGCTACTTTAAATATGAAAAGGCGTAAATTTAAGGAATTATTCCTTCAAAAAAAAATGTCACATCGACCATGTCAGGACTAATGTGAAAACGTGAAGGTGGAAAAACCAACAAACCAAGACAAAAAAACACAACTTAATCATGCTTATTTTTGCAGGCTTTACTCAGTGGGTGGTATGTGTTGTTTTTTTTATGCAGTTGCAACGTCTAGTTTTGCACTGTCCTAAACAAGAACATTTTGAAAAGCCTTGCCCACCATGCTTTGAATGCAAGGCAGCAATTTGCCTGAAAGAGAGAACTTGTGTCTCATCAACCATGTCAGAACTGATCATCTAAAATCTGCTTGTATAATCCGATTCCTGGAGAACCTCGTGTTGATGATGCCGTGGGTTGTGCCGATCTGGGACATGTCGTTTTGTACTCTGATGACGACCCCAGGGACATTTCTGCAATCCAGTCGGCCACGATCAAACTCGCTGACAGGAATGAGAACTGGATCGCCTGATGCGAGTGGTGCCAGACTTGCTACAGTGGTTCTGAGCATTTCCGCCCTACTTTTGTTTTGACCCTCAGTGGCGTCCTTCCGAATGTCCTGCATGAGAGTCAAATGTCTGCCAAGTCTGTCTGTCGGTGAATCTACGGGCCCATTGGCGCTAGAAGCTTCCATGGCTGCCTCTGGATCTGTGGGCACAGTGCCATTCAAAGATTCCATGGATGCGTCTGGATCTACGGGAACAGTGGCATGCAAGAATTCCATGGATGTCTCTGGATCTGTGGGCACAGCGGCATTTAAGGCGTCAGTTGATGTCTCTGAAACTGGAAGCACAGTGGCATTCAAGGCATCAGTTGATGCCTCTGGAACTGGAAGCACAGTGGCATTCAAGGCATCAGTGAATGCGTGCACAGTGGCATTGGACGCTTCCTTCGATGTTTGTGGATCTGCAGTTTCATCGTCGTCATAACCGGCACCGGTTGGGAGAGATCCTGCGTTCAACAGGTCGATGAGTTCTTCTTTTTCAAGCCTGGAAATGACGTCCTTTGGCAGGGATGTTCTTTCCACTCCTGACGAACCTTTTCGCCCGCAGAAAACTTCAAGTGAGGTTCTGTTTTGAAGGTTTCGGTGAGGAGAGCTGTTCTTCTGCAACATAAAAAAGGGAAAACCCTCGGCCCATTGAGATGAGTCATTATCAATGGTCCAGGCTACCAGCATTTGCTTGACGTCACAATTTTATCTCTCCACTCTGCCTTGGCTCTGGGGATGCCGAGGGGATCCATGCACAATGGTCAGTTTAGGCCACATTTCCTTCAACTCCAATGACCGAGGGAACAAATTCTCGACCATTGTCACTTTGAAGTACTGCTGGGGGAGATATCATGCAAAAAATATCAATGGGGTTGTAAGAGGTTTCGGACGCTGTCTTTGACGTCATAGGGCGCAAGAACACCATTTTTGAAAAGTGATATTGGTAATTGAGAATGTACTTATAACGCCTGTCAGGAGAGGATTCCATCACGATCAAATCAACCTGGCCTCTCTCTGCTACTTTTGATTTGAGAGGTCGGACAACAAGGCCTTTGTTGGGTTTTGTTTTCTTTTTCTGACAAGTATCACAGTTCTGCACAAAAGCAGCGATCATTTTTTGGGTCACATTATAGTACTTTTCACTCAAGAAGTACCTCAACTTTTTTTCTCCTCCATGACCCGTTGACACGTGTGCGTCCATGAGCACATCAAATATTTCTGTGGCTTTCAGGAGGTACTGCACAGCCTCGTCAGAATCCTTCCGGAGCTGAAAAATGGCATGGAAGCACGCATTACTTTATTTAAATCAGCAAATGGCCTATTGCGCTCAGTCATTCCTAGATGTAAGGAGGATCATCAACATAATCCATCATCATCATCATCATCATCATCATCATCATCATCATCATCATCATCATCATCATCACATTCTGTTGAATGTGAACTGTTCTACACGCACACACACACACTAGCGCATGGGATGGGTGGGTGAGAGAGAGAGAGAGAGAGAGAGAGAGAGAGAGAGAGAGAGAGAGAGAGAGAGAGAGAGAGAGAGAGAGAGAGAGAGAGAGAGAGAGAGAGAGAGAGAGAGAGACGTACCTTGATCACTTTTTTCACCCCTCCGACGCTGATAACTTCGAATCTCTCCTTGACATAATAGAATCTTCGGTTCAAAGGTGCATCCTTTGACAGCAGTGCAATTATCAGCTTGTAAGTATCCTCATCAGGCAGAACCCATTTTGAATAGTTTCCTTCTCGAAGGTGTTTTTCAAACCTCTCCTTAAATTCATCGGCCATCCTTCTAAGGAAATTTCACTGTGCTGTCAAGGTGTCAGCTTCTCTTCTGAACAACTGGCAAAATTATAGCTTGTGAGGCTTGAGTTTTTATTTCTATGATTTGTTGTCACAAAAAGAAAAAAAATATTGCCTTGGTCAGATCTGAATTATTCAACACAGGACAGTCTGAAACTTTATTCAAACGTTAGAGAGGATATCAGCTCAGGTTACTAAAATGCTCAGTAGTCAATACATGTATTTAAACAATCAATTGACTAGCAATTAATTGAAGTTTACAACATTGCCAAAGAGAAAATATTTTACACGGAACAGGCAATTCTTGGCTAATCTGTGAATTAGGCAGCCTAATTCGCGTATTTTCTTGGCTTAATGAAGAAAGATCTATTCAGTTTTTGCCTAATACGTGAAATAGGCACTTTTTGCCTATTTCGCGTATTAGGCTGCCTATTTCGCGTTATAGGCAAGCGAGAAACTTGAGTTCAGACATTAGGCAGTGCTGTTGCCTATTCCTTGAAATAGGCAACAGCTGTGCCTAATTCCCAGATTTAGGCAATTCCGACTTTTAGCCACGAC
>JAWQFJ010002630.1:0-7500 GCA_034096865.1 Theodoxus fluviatilis
ATTGATATTCCCACATCTGCACACACTAGTAAAATAAATGTAACTAAATATATCCCTATAATAGTGAAATATTACATAAACGAAATAAAAAAAAAATAAAGATATTCAATACATATATTCCCCTCCCTAATATAAAAAATTTACTACCACTCATATAAATACCAACCTGCATCATACTACATCCATCAAATAATAATAAACTATGACATATACTCCCTCCATCTCTCAATAACATATATTAAATCCCTAGAGTGTACACGCAATAATAAACATACATGGATGTACAGAATATTAACGAACTTTGTAATAACGACATATATTACAATAACTATATTCAAATAACTATACTCTAAGCTAAAATATTAATACATAACTATATTACCTCCCTCTACTACCTATCTCAACAAATCACTATATCACATCAAATCTAATTAAATAACCATAACAATCCCATCACCGAAATAAAGTTAATCATAAATATAATAAATTACCGTACATATATTAAATAGAATTAATAAATAAATATAGCAAGAAATAGAATAAATCAATCTACTCAAATCAATAATAACTCCTTCCAATCTACTCCATAACATCTACTACATCATCTAATACCTAACTATATTACATCACCTCTACTCCCTCCCTCTACTCACTCCCTCTACTCCCTCCTCTACTCCCTCCCTCTACTCCCTCCCTATACTCCCTCCCTCTACTCCCTCCCTCTACTCCTCCTATTCCCTCCCTATACCTCCCCTCCCTCTACTCCTCCCTCTACTCCTCCCTTACTCCCTCCCTCTACTCCCTCCCTCTACTCCCTCCCCTCCTCCCTCCCTCCTCCTCCTCCTACTCCCTCCCCCTCCTCCTCCCTCCCTCCTCCTCCTCCTACTCCCTCCCCCTCCTACTCCCTCCTCCCTCCTCTCTCCCTCCCTCCTCCTACTCCCTCCCCCTCCTACTACCTCCCTCTACTCCCTCCTCTACTCCCTCCCATCCCTCTACTGCCCCTCCCTCTACTGCCCTCCCTCTACTGCCCTCCCTCTACTGCCCCCCTTATCCTCCCTACTCTCCACTCCCTCTACTCCCTCCCTCACTCCCTCCCCTACTCCCTCCTCCTACTCCCCCTCTCTACTCCCTACCTACTCCCTCCCTCTACTCCGCCCTCCTCATACTCCCCCTCTCTACTCCCTCCCTATACTCCCTCCCTCTACTCCCTCCCTCTATTCCCTTCCTATACTCCCCCTCTCTACTCCCTCCCTATACTCCCTCCCTTACACCTCGCAACTTTATTTCCTCCTGCCTACACCAGTCTATGAACTAAGTGTTGTCTTTTTTGTTTGTGTTGTCCTGAAGAAGAGTTTTATACTCTAAACATTGACGTCTTGTTTTGTTATGTATAGTATTATGTAAAAGCATGGAACAGTATCCTTGGTTGTTTTCTTAACCTTTGTTGTTCACTCATTAATTTATGCACAGTTGATGAACAAAGGTATGGCCCATACCTCAGTGATAAGATGACCTGTATATGTAGAAGGGTTGGCTTCTTCTTGTTAAATATTTTCAATTGATTGGGAATTCAGAAAATGTTCACAAGGAGAGCACCTGAGTAGTAACTCAACAGTAGTCTACTTGCCTTGACTACTGTTGAGTTACTACTCAGGTCAGCACCTTCTGGTGACAAGAAGCAACCGCTGCTCAGAGACAGTTCTTGAAATCATCTCTTGCAACTTGGAGTATGTTGGTTAGAATCTACCATTATCTTGTTCTCTGACATTGTTATGTTTCCTGAGAAATAGATTCAGTGACCCCTTTGCCCTCCACTAGCTACACAAAAATGCAAAACGAGTTCTGCAGGTTATGTAATAAGATATTTACATCTGTCAGTTGGAGATCTCTCTTTCAGTTTAGTGCTTAAAATGGTGTGGATTGTGCATGGCTAGTAAGGGGAAACTTTACATATTATCTTTCATACAAGCACTTTATTTCCTCACCATCTCTTATAATTGTATGACCTGCTGTCTAGTCCGTCTCCTTCCGGTAATGTCTAGTTGTATGACCTGCTCTGTCTAGTCTCGTCTACCTTTCAGTAGAATCTAGTTGTATGACCGGCTGTCTTGTCCGTCCTCCTTCAGGTATGTCTAGTCGTATGTACCTAGCTGTCTAGGCCGTCTCCTTCAGGTATGTCTAGTTGTCATTGGACCTTGCTGTCTAGTCCGTCTCCATTCCAGGTATATCTAGTTGTATCGAACCTGCGGTTACCTTGCCCAGTTCTCCGT
The DNA here is from genome assembly GCA_034096865.1 of Theodoxus fluviatilis. Taxonomy (NCBI): domain Eukaryota; kingdom Metazoa; phylum Mollusca; class Gastropoda; order Cycloneritida; family Neritidae; genus Theodoxus; species Theodoxus fluviatilis. Next base: position 2,271 of record JAWQFJ010002630.1, read on the forward strand.
CAGGTATATTCTAGTTGTTATGACCTTGCTGTTTGTCTAGTCCGTCTCCTTCAGGTATATCTAGTTGTATGACCTGCTGTCTTGTCCGTCTCCTTCAGGTATGTCTAGTTGTATGACCTGCTGTCTAGTCCGTCTCCTTCAGGTATATCTAGTTGTATGACCTGCTGTCTAGTCCGTCTCCTTCAGGTATGTCTAGTTGTATGACCTGCTGTCTAGTCCGTCTCCTTCAGGTATGTCTAGTTGTATGACCTGCTGTCTAGTCCATCTCCTTCAGGTATGTCTAGTTGTATGACCTGCTGTCTAGTTGTATGACCTGCTGTCTAGTCCATCTCCTTCAGGTATGTCTAGTCGTATGACCTACTGTCTAGTCCGTCTCCTTCAGGTATATCTAGCCGTATGACCTGCTGTCTAGTCCATCTCCTTCAGATATGTCTAGTCGTATGACCTGCTGTCTAGTCCGTCTCCTTCAGGTATGTCTAGTCGTATGACCTGCTGTCTAGTCAGGTATATCTAGTTGTATGACCTGCTGTCTAGTCCATCTCCTTCAGGTATATCTAGTTGTATGACCTGCTGTGTAGTCCGTCTCCTTCAGGTATGTCTAGTCGTATGACCTACTGTCTAGTCCGTCTCCTTCAGGTATGTCTAGTTGTATGACCTGCTGTCTAGTCCGTCTCCTTCAGGTATGTCTAGTTGTATGACCTGCTGTCTAGTCAGGTATGTCTAGTTGTATGACCTGGTGTCTAGTCCATCTCCTTCAGGTATGTCTAGTCGTATGACCTGCTGTCTAGTCCGTCTCCTTCAGGTATATCTAGCCGTATGACCTGCTGTCTAGTCCATCTCCTTCAGGTATGTCTAGTCGTATGACCTGCTGTCTAGTCCATCTCCTTCAGGTATGTCTAGTCGTATGACCTGCTGTCTTGTCCGTCTCCTTCAGGTACATCTAGTTGTATGACCTGGTGTCTAGTCCATCTCCTTCAGGTATGTCTAGTTGTATGACCTGCTGTCTAGTCCATCTCCTTCAGGTATATCTAGTTGTATGACCTGCTGTCTTATCTGTCTCCTTCAGGTATGTCTAGTTGTATTACCTGCTGTCTAGTCAGGTATATCTAGTTGTATGACCTGCTGTCTAGTCCATCTCCTTCAGGTATATTTAGTTGTATGACCTGCTGTCTAGTCAGGTATGTCTAGTTGTATGACCTGCTGTCTAGTCAGGTATATCTGGTTGTATGACCTGCTGTCTAGTCAGGTATATCTAGTTGTATGACCTGCTGTCTAGTCCATCTCCTTCAGTTATATCTAGTTGTATGACCTGCTGTCTAGTCAGGTATGTCTAGTTGTATGACCTGCTGTCTAGTCCGTCTCCTTCAGGTATGTCTAGTTGTATGACCCGCCGTCTAGTCCGTCTCCTTCAGGTACATCTAGTTGTATGACCTGCTGTTAAGTCAGGTGTGTCTAGTTGTAAGACCTGCTGTCTAGTCCATCTCCTTCAGGTGTGTATAGTTGTATGACCTGGTGTCTAATCTGTCTCCTTCAGGTATGTCTAGTTGTATGACCTGCTGTCTAGTCAGGTATGTCTAGTTGTATGACCTGATGTCTAGTCCATCTCTTTCAGGTATGTCTAGTTGTATGACCAGATCTCAATTCCATATTCTTCTGTATGTCTGGTTACTCCCCATCAGTTGAATAGCTCTATATTTCTCTGAACCTCCATCTATGATCTTCCTCCTTCTCATCCCTCCGTTGACTCCTTCCTTGCATAGTCTGTTTGTCTTCTGTTACTCTAACCATTTGTGTAGCCCCTTGTCCTCTACCTTGCCCCTCTTCTCTAATTTCTACTGTTGTGTAATCCATCCCTTTCCTCCCCCTCCTCAGTCTAGTTTCTATCATCTGCATCTCTTCCACCAACCTCCACCCATCCTTTGCCCTTCTCTTTCTAGCCCCTCCCCTTCCATCTAGCCATCCCACTGTCTACACCTCTCCTTCCTGACGTCTCCCTGTTTGTCCAAATCCTCTCCACTCTTGTCATGCCCTTGTCTTCTTTGAAACCCTTCAATGGTTCATTGCGTCTCTTCTACTTCAAACCCCCTTTTCCCTCCTCTGTAGCACCCCCACCAAGTCTCCTCTGCATGTTATGTCACTACTAGAAGTGTATAGTAACGCACCTTGAGAATAGTCAGAGCTATACATCAAATGTGGATGTTAAGCATAAAGTTCTTCTTTATGGGGATTGGATACCAGTGGAGGGAATACTTTACTCTGCCTGTGTGGCTGAAGCAAGCTTTTTTATTTCTGCATCTGTAGCCTCAAGGACGGTGCAGCTGTTGAACAGATATGGCCTGCTGCTGGTGGCGTCGCAGGCCTGGCAGAGAGTGTGCGTCTTCACAGACGCTTGCCTCAGGTGCGTAGTGCGTGGTGGTGTCTTGATCCACAGTTCCTCTACGCGTTCCACGCGTTCCTCTACACAGTTCTGCAATCCCTAAGCGATTCGTGAGAGGCGAATAACTAGGGACACCCTGACTTGATTTGTGTTTACTCTCAACTGTTCTAGTGATGTTCATGCTTAATGGCCTTACATAGCCTGCAAAGGCTGATAGGCCTTGAAACACTTTCCAGCCAGCCAGCCAGCCAGCCAGCCATCCACCCACCCATCCACAATTCTTCAATGTAAGAGGTGACTAGCGGAGTTGAGATTTGAATTTTGCTGTAACAACTCTTATGATTTTTCGTGATTGGAAGTCTTACATGGCTCGCGAGGGCTGATGGGCAGTGGACCTCAAAACCTGTCTCATAGTTCTGAGTGGGCTTGATGTAACTGTTAGGTGAATCATACTAGTATTCACTCTTGTGAAGTAAATGTTATACATTGATAACAGTTTGTGTTTTTTATTAACTTTGTGGTTTTCTATAGCCTACAAGGCTGAAAGGCCCTTAAAATCCATCCATCCATCCATCCATCCATCCATCCATCCACATTTCTTGTGGCATCACCTCACTACATCCTCTCATGGATAGATTTGTCCCCTTTGCCAGTGTCATCGCATCTCTCATAATTTTCCCCAAACTTTTATTGACATTGTCCAATGGACTGACTGCATTTTTTTGACTGACTGCCTCACTGGTTGACCTGACTGATAAACTGTTCGACTGGTTGTCCGGTTGACTGGCTCTTAAGTCTGGCCTGCATTATTGCCTGCCTGCCAACCTGACTACCTCCTTGCCTGACTACCCACCTGTCAGTCTGGCTGCCTGACTACTGGACTAGCTGACTGTGCTGTGTTGGTGCAGGTGGCTGAGGGAGAACCTTCCTGCCTACTACTCTGTGCTGTGTGACGCTGCTGGACCCTGGCTGGCTGGTGCCTGGTCCAGCACCTCCCAGGCGGTAGTGAACGCTGTCCACTTCAGCCGGCCCCATCTTGCCCAGGCAGTCCAGTGGCTCAACTCCACGGCCACCCTCATTGTGGACAGGGTAGGCTTCCCTTTTTATATGTTTTAAGTGTGTCTCTGTATGTTTGTTATTGTGTGAGCCACAGTCTTGTAATGTTCTGGCCCTTTGAGTTCACTTCTATGCGTCTAATGGGATTGTTATCACACATGTCTGTCTATAAAGATGCATGTGTCAGTGAGCATAGTATTTTATTTTTGAAATGTGAGTGCAAGTGCTTGATTTTTTTCTTTTTCTTGCCTATCTGGATTTTCATTGCTTGCTTATACTTTAGGATCACTTTCTGCCAAATAATTGTTGCTGCCTATTCATTTTCTTATGTGATAGCTATGTAAGTCTCAGGGCCTGTCTGTCAGTATGTCTCAATATCTGTCTCTGCCTGTCTCTCTTTGTGAGTGGTTGTTTTCTATTTGTGTTAATGGCTTTAACATGTGTATGTTTTAGTGTTTATTACCTGATGCATCTGTCAGCCATGATTGTGTCCATGTGTCTGTCTGGCGTCCTTAGTTGCATGGTTTTGTCTTTCCAAGCTTTACCCGAACTGCCTGTTTTTTATTGTGCTTATCCAGTTTGGTGTCAGTGTACCTGTTTGTTGTGTGCTTCTGTGTTTCTGCCATTGTAGCTCACTATTTGCTGCAGATCTGCCTCTATGGCTGTCTTACTGAGTACCTCTGTGTCTCGGTGTGTCTGAATGCAGTTTCACTTATATTTAATGCGTGTCTTATGCCATGTATGCATGTTTCATGTCCTGTTTGTGTTGACCCACAGAAGTAGAAAATGGAAGACTGTCCTTCCTGTATCCTTGCCTGAAGTATGACTGAAATTGGTAGATTTGAGTTATCTCCCCTTGATTACCCATTGTTTTTTTACCTGTGACTTCTTTGTGGTCATCATGCCAAATTGCAAAATGCCCACATGTTTGAACATTGGTAGAGTTTTGTTAGTGATTACCACAGACATTGAAAGCTGTTGCAATTCACCACAGATCACCTGCAGCTAGAGCCATTTCAGTTCTCTTTGCATGAATTACCATTAGTTACTTCCTGTGTCTGTGTTGTCAACTTTAAATCACAGTTCCATGCCATGTTTTGGTGCTACGGATGTGTGCACCAAGTCTGTTACTGTCCATGTCTGTGTGTAGACTTTGTACCCCAGTTCCATGTCCTGTGTTGGTGCTACAGGTGTATGCACTGAGGTTGTCTCTTTCCATGTCTGTGTGTAGACTTTGTACCACAGTTCCATGCCTTGTGTTGATGCTACAGGTGTACGCGCTGAGTCTGTTACTGTCCATGTCTGTCTGTGTGTAGACTTTGTACCCCAGTTCCATGTCCTGTGTTGGTGCTACAGGTGTATGCACTGAGGTTGTCTCTTTCCATGTCTGTGTGTAGACTTTGTACCACAGTTCCATGCCTTGTGTTGGTGCTACAGGTGTACGCGCTGAGTCTGTTACTGTCCATGTCTGTCTGTGTGTAGACTTTGTACCCCAGTTCCATGTCCTGTGTTGGTGCTACAGGTGCACGCGCAGAGCGTGTTACTTTCCATGTCTGTCTGTGTGTAGACTTTGTACCCCAGTTCCATGTCCTGTGTTGGTGCTACAGGTGTACGCGCTGAGTGTGTTACTGTCCATGTCTGTCTGTGTGTAGACTTTGTACCCCAGTTCCATGTCCTGTGTTGGTGCTACAGGTGTACGCGCTGAGCGTGTTACTTTCCATGTCTGTCTGTGTGTAGACTTTGTACCCCAGTTCCATGTCCTGTGTTGGTGCTACAGGTGTACGCGCTGAGTGTGTT
>JAWQFJ010002631.1:5000-10000 GCA_034096865.1 Theodoxus fluviatilis
CCTGTGTTCCTGGCTGAGTGGCAGTTGGTTCCTGTGAGTAGCGGGTAATGGGACCGTTTGCCTGCGCGTGTGCATGCCGGGTGTCTGTGTGTCTCTCTGTTTCCATGAAACTGTGTAGGTGACTGTTTGGGTGACCCACTCCGGCGTTCTCGAGTGTCCACTGGGCTCGTCTACTTAGCTGTTCTGTTAATTGTCATCCTTTTCAGGTCTCTCTGGATGAGTTTCATTGTATCCAGCATCAATGTACTGATTTTTCACAATGTATTTCGATTCTGACTTTATTCTGCATACAGGTACACTGTAGCTGTGGGCTCCACAGACGGAGGTAACGACATCCACCCTAAAATGTCCGTTGGGACCAAGACTAAGGTGAGAAAACCATCGACTACATTCCGACCAATGTCCATGTGTGTTTAAACTTAACCAGGATCCTCGCCGAGAGTCGAGCAGGCGAAATTGGGTCTCTCTGTTGGAAATGGCAGCCACTCCTGTTTGCACGTAGTCCGTGTGTACTTGTGCACGTAGTCCGCGTGTACTTGTGCACGTAGTCCGCGTGTACTTGTGCACGTAGTCCGTGTGTACTTGTGCATGTAGTCCGTGTGTACTTGTGCATGTAGTCCGTGTGTACTTGTGCACGTAGTCCGTGTGTACTTGTGCACGTAGTCCGTGTGTACTTGTGCACGTAGTCCGTGTGTACTTGTGCTTGTAGCCCGTGTGTACTTGTGCATGTAGTCCGTGTGTACTTGTGCATGTAGCCCGTGTGTACTTGTGCACGTAGTCCGTGTGTACTTGTGCACGTAGTCCGCGTGTACTTGTGCTTGTAGCCCGTGTGTACTTGTGCTTGTAGCCCGTGTGTACTTGTGCACGTAGTCCGTGTGTACTTGTGCACGTAGTCCGTGTGTACTTGTGCACGTAGTCCGTGTGTACTTGTGCACGTAGTCCGCGTGTACTTGTGCACGTAGTCCGTGTGTACTTGTGCATGTAGTCCGTGTGTACTTGTGCACGTAGTCCGTGTGTACTTGTGCACGTAGTCCGTGTGTACTTGTGCATGTAGTCCGTGTGTACTTGTGCTTGTAGCCCGTGTGTACTTGTGCACGTAGTCCGTGTGTACTTGTGCATGTAGTCCGTGTGTACTTGTGCACGTAGTCCGTGTGTACTTGTGCACGTAGTCCGTGTGTACTTGTGCATGTAGTCCGCGTGTACTTGTGCACGTAGTCCGTGTGTACTTGTGCACGTAGTCCGTGTGTACTTGTGCACGTAGTCCGTGTGTACTTGTGCATGTAGTCCGCGTGTACTTGTGCATGTAGTCCGTGTGTACTTGTGCATGTAGTTCGTGTGTACTTGTGCATGTTGTCCGTGTGTACTTGTGCATGTAGTCCGTGTGTACTTGTGCTTGTAGTCCGCGTGTACTTGTGCTTGTAGTCCGCGTGTACTTGTGCTTGTAGTCCGTGTGTACTTGTGCATGTAGTCCGTGTGTACTTGTGCATGTAGTCCGTGTGTACTTGTGCACGTAGTCCGCGTGTACTTGTGCACGTAGTCCGCGTGTACTTGTGCATGTAGTCCGTGTGTACTTGTGCACGTAGTCCGCGTGTACTTGTGCACGTAGTCCGCGTGTACTTGTGCACGTAGTCCGTTTGTACTTGTGCACGTAGTCCGTGTGTACTTGTGCATGTAGTCCGTGTGTACTTGTGTACGTAGTCCGTGTGTACTTGTGCACGTAGTCCGTGTGTACTTGTGCATGTAGTCCGTGTGTACTTGTGCACGTAGTCCGTGTGTACTTGTGCACGTAGTCCGTGTGTACTTGTGCACGTAGTCCGTGTGTACTTGTGCACGTAGTCCGTGTGTACTTGTGCACGTAGTCCGTGTGTACTTGTGCATGTAGTCCGTGTGTACTTGTGCACGTAGTCCGTGTGTACTTGTGCACGTAGTCCGTGTGTACTTGTGCACGTAGTCCGTGTGTACTTGTGCATGTAGTCCGTGTGTACTTGTGCATGTAGTCCGTGTGTACTTGTGCATGTTGTCCGTGTGTACTTGTGCACGTAGTCCGTGTGTACTTGTGCATGTAGTTCGTGTGTACTTGTGCACGTAGTCCGTGTGTACTTGTGCATGTAGTCCGTGTGTACTTGTGCACGTAGTCCGTGTGTACTTGTGCACGTAGTCCGCGTGTACTTGTGCATGTAGTTCGTGTGTACTTGTGCAATTAGTCCGCGTGTACTTGTGCACGTAGTCCGTGTGTACTTGTGCATGTAGTCCGTGTGTACTTGTGCACGTAGTCCGTGTGTACTTGTGCACGTAGTCCGCGTGTACTTGTGCACGTAGTCCGTGTGTACTTGTGCACGTAGTCCGTGTGTACTTGTGCTTGTAGCCCGTGTGTACTTGTGGCTGTAGTCCGTGTGTACTTGTGCATGTAGTCCGTGTGTACTTGTGCACGTAGTCCGCGTGTACTTGTGCACGTAGTCCGTGTGTACTTGTGCACGTAGTCCGTGTGTACTTCTGCTTGTAGCCCGTGTGTACTTGTGCACGTAGTCCGTGTGTACTTGTGCACGTAGTCCGTGTGTACTTGTGCACGTAGTCCGTGTGTACTTGTGCACGTAGTCCGCGTGTACTTGTGCACGTAGTCCGCGTGTACTTGTGCACGTAGTCCGTGTGTACTTGTGCATGTAGTCCGTGTGTACTTGTGCACGTAGTCCGCGTGTACTTGTGCACGTAGTCCGCGTGTACTTGTGCACGTAGTCCGTGTGTACTTGTGCATGTAGTCCGCGTGTACTTGTGCATGTAGTCCGTGTGTACTTGTGCATGTAGTCCGCGTGTACTTGTGCACGTAGTCCGTGTGTACTTGTGCACGTAGTCCGTGTGTACTTGTGCATGTAGTCCGTTTGTACTTGTGCACGTAGTCCGTGTGTACTTGTGCACGTAGTCCGTGTGTACTTGTGCACGTAGTCCGTGTGTACTTGTGCGTGTAGTCCGCGTGTACTTGTGCATGTAGTCCGTGTGTACTTGTGCACGTAGTCCGTGTGTACTTGTGCACGTAGTCCGCGTGTACTTGTGCACGTAGTCCGTGTGTACTTGTGCATGTAGTCCGCGTGTACTTGTGCACGTAGTCCGTGTGTACTTGTGCATGTAGTCCGTGTGTACTTGTGCACGTAGTCCGTGTGTACTTGTGCATGTAGTCCGCGTGTACTTGTGCACGTAGTCCGTGTGTACTTGTGCATGTAGTCCGTGTGTACTTGTGCACGTAGTCCGTGTGTACTTGTGCACGTAGTCCGCGTGTACTTGTGCACGTAGTCCGTGTGTACTTGTGCACGTAGTCCGTGTGTACTTGTGCACGTAGTCCGTGTGTACTTGTGCTTGTAGTCCGTTTGTACTTTTGCATGTAGTCCGTTTGTACACATACATATAGTCCGTCTTTACGTTTACAAGCAGTCCGTTTGTACTTTTGCATGTAGTCCGTTTTTACGTTTACATGCAGTCCGTTTGTACTCTTGAATGCAGTCCATTTGTACTTTTACGTGTAGTCCGTTTGTACTTGACCTTGACCCTGTTTCCACACCCCTCTTAGTTGAGTGCATTGATGAGATCCTACCTGTCGTGACACAGATGATCAAAGATGGCTTCCAGACTGGCACCTTCCCTAGTGTTTTCAAGCAGGCTATAATTTAGCCGCTCCTGAAGAAGCAGGACCTGGACCCAAACTTAGTAATTAGAGGCCAGTCTCCAATCTTTCTTTCTGTCAAAATTGTTAGAGAAGTTAGCTTTGCAGCAGCTGCTGGAGCACGTGTTCCAGTATGACCTTTTGGCCCATTTTCAATCCGCGTACCGTGCTCATCATTCCACCGAAACAGCTCTGCTTCGTGTTCTAAACGATTTTCTCGTTGCTTCTGATGATTCCAAAGTTTCTCTTCTTACTCTGTTAGACTTGAGTGCCGCGTTCGACACAATATACCATGGAATTCTTCTCACCCGTCTAAGAAACGTTTTTGGCATTGTGAACTTAGCACTCTCTTTCCTGCATTCATATCTCTCAGAACGTAGACAGACTGTTTCGATCTCGGGTTTTGCATCTGATCCTACACCTCTCAAGTATGGAGTCCCTCAGGGCTCTGTTCTGGGTCCTCTGCTGTTTCTACTGTACACCCAACCACTCTCCAATGTAATTGACAGTCATTCAGTCTCTCACAGTGAATTTGCTGATGATACCCAGCTCTACAACTCCTCCCATCCCAGTCAAATCCACTTTCTTCTTTCTACCAGCGAACACTGTATCTATGACGTGAAACAGTGGATGACCTGGAACAAGCTCCAACTCAATGACTCAAAAACTGAAGCACTCCTGGTGGGCGGCGGAGGCAAATCGGATAAGGCCCTCAAACTAACCATTGGTCACAGTGACATCGTCTTCTCTCAGTCTGTTAGAAATCTAGGCGTCATGTTTGAAGATGATCTGTCAATGAGATCTCATGTCAACAAAGTCTGTCAGTTAGTATATTACGAGTTAAGGAAAATTAGTACCATTCGACATTATCTTTCTCAGCAGGCCACCAAAACGCTCATTACATCACTTGTTCTGTCTCGTTTCGACTATGGAAACTCTCTTCTCGCTGGCATCCGCATGATCCCTGACACTCTGATTAACAAACTCCAGAAAGTTCAGAATTGTGCTGCTAGGCTAGTTTTTCGATGTCCCAAGCGTACCCATGTTTCAACACTCCTACATACACTTCACTGGCTCACCATCTCTCAGAGGATAGATTATAAACATGCTACTTTGTGCTTCAAAGCCATCAACAACACCGCACCACACGCTCTTACAGAAATTCTTACAGTCTACACGCCCTCCAGATCTCTACGCTCAGCTGCTGACTCTAGAATGCTTAAGGTCCCCCGCCGTAACAAGAAAACTCAAGGACAGCGTGCCTTCTCCTATATCGGACCTGTAACTTGGAATAGTCTGCCTCTCTCAGTCCGTCATTCTGACACTCTGCCCCAGTTCAAAAGTGCTC
>JAWQFJ010002631.1:12500-60000 GCA_034096865.1 Theodoxus fluviatilis
TGACAGAGTATTTGGTGTGCTTCCATACAGGCTTACTACCTGTGTCACTGAGACGAGGTATGTGTGCTGTCGGTGACAGAGTATTTGGTGTGTTTCCATACATGCTTACTACCTGTGTCACTGAGACGAGGTATGTGTGCTCTCGGTGACAGAGTAGTTGGTGTGCTTCCATTCTTGCTGACTACCTGCGTCACTGTGTGCTTCCATTCTTGCTGACTACCTGCGTCACTGAGACGAGATGTGTGTGTGTTGTCGGTGACAGAGTGGGACGTGGGCACAGCGACGGAGGGCGGGGGTCTCTTCAGGACGCTGGCGGTGGGCAGTCAGGGCAGCAGCCAGCTGGAGGTCAGGGATGGGGAGTTCTTCGTCAACGGCCAGCGCAAGAACGACTCGCTCCACCAGCCCCGGAACGTCTCGCAAGTGGGAACTGCTCAGGGTCAGGAGATTTTGCAGAGCTCGAATCAGTCAGACAGCAGCACGACCTCCGCGCCACCGAGTGGGAACTTCCTGCTGATGGAACCAGGCCGTTGCTACTACCAGAGTCTGAAACTGGTGACTCGTGCCCATGTGTCTGTCGCCACGCAGCCCACACCCGTCTGCGTCAGACGTGAGTAGAAGACGCAGTTTGCCGCATATTTACTAACCAATCCAAGCTCGAGATGAAAGTATTTGTTTGAAACAGATTCTCCTATTATATCTCCGGTATAAAGAAGGATTTCTAAGAAAAATGTAATCGATGCCATGTTTAATTTTTGTTGTTTTTTCGTTGGAACGACTGTCGTCTTTACACTCGAGTGTTTCTTATAGATGATATACATTCAGTCCGTCCACCAGATTAGTCAGCCAGGCCATCAGTTCTTATGACACAGACGTAAGCTCACTGTACTCGATGCAAGTTACAGTCAGTACCAATCAATGCAGGCCCAGTATCAGTCCATTGGACAGTGACGTAAATCCACTCAACTCAGTGCAAGTTACTGTCAGTACCAATCAATGCAGGCCCAGTATCAGTCCATTGGACAGTGACATAAATCCACTCAACTCAGTGCAAGTTACTGTCAGTACCAATCAAAGCAGCCACAATGTCAGTCAATAAAAAATTGACGTAAGTCCACTCTACTCAGCGCAGGTTACAGTCAGTACCGATACAACCAATGCAGTCCCAAAGTCAGACCATTCAGTCCAATTTGTCAGTCGGTTGAGTCTTTCTGTTTAATCAGTCAAGTTGAACACACCTGCGAGTTTGTTTTGGTCAGAGTAAGGAGGGAGAAGAGGAAGATTGTTGGGGGGTGGAATGTGTGGCGGGATTGTAGTTGTGATAGGTGAGTATACGTTCATTTGTGCTGTATCCTATGTACGACATTCTTTCCATTTAACGCCTTCTTCGTATTCTCTTTGCCGATGTTCCACAGCAAAGATTGCTGGAGCAGTCTGCATCCACTACTTCAGTTATCACGTGATAAAACCTTTCTGCCATTATGGAACTGTGGAATAATGGTATTAATTATTTATTAGAAAATTGTCCGACTTTTTACGGACGATAATTATGGGCTATACATAAAGATACATTTTCATCTGATTTACATATTGCGAGCTAGAGTGGTAAGAGAATGACCACCTGATGGAGACGTGTCAAATATGTTTATTTCTCTGTAATCCTCGTGCGCATTGTTGGATTCACACAGGTGACCAGGACACTGTTGAGGACTTGCGAAATAGGTCAGTGACGGTCAGGGTATCGGGAGAGGGTGACGTCATCAATCGGAGAAAAAGAAGCACTACCACCTGGGTGGATGTGGCCAACGTGACTTTCCAGGGTAGGTCAGCTTGATCCCCTACCTCACTGTGTGACTGCATGCGTATTTGTCTGTGTGTCCGTGTTTTTGTCTCTCATGTGTATGTGTTTCCGTCTGTCTGTTTGTCCGTCCGTCCGTCTGTCTGTCTGACTGTGTATTGTTCGTGTGTGTGTATGTTTGTGTGTGTGTGTGTGTGTGTGTGTGTGTGTGTGTGTGTGTGTGTGTGTGTGTGTCTGCCTGTCTGTCTATCTGCCCGTATGTGTGTGAGTGCGAAAGAGAGAGAGAGAGAGAGAGAGAGAGAGAGAGAGAGAGAGAGAGAGATATCCTTTTGAAGTATCAGGCAGCTTGCTTCATAGTAAGCGTTGACAGTTATGCTACTAGTTACCAGTGTTGACATGGACATCTAGAAAACTAAAATCCAACGTAGTGATTGCCGGTGAGCGATATTCTGTGAACATTTTGGGCCTTTTGTCTCCTGTACCTCAACGTCACTTTTGTCTTGATTTCCTGATGCCCAGTGTCCAAACCTAGACTAATCAAAACTTTAAAAGTTATGATGAATACTTTTGGTCGATTTGTTATGTGTGTATATGACAGTATTTGATGGCTAGTAGACTTGCAGAATGCCACTATTTTCGAATGCTTTTTACCGTCGCGTCAAAGGACATTCACAAGGGTCATATAAACACTGTTCAATTTCTATTCGTCAGCTTTTGCAGATCTTTCAGCCTTCTCGCCTTTTTCAAATTGTGTTCGTCTCTGCTCTGTCGTCTGCAGGCCTGGACGGTGCAGTGCTTGTGGGACCTTTGAATAAAAGTGACTTGGAACAAAACTACGGCAGTTCCGCCGCAGTGGATTATCGCCCCTACATCAGCAAAGATCTCAGCTCATCAGCACCATGTTCTCGACTAATGACTCGCAGGTAATGCTGCAAGCCTTGTACGTGGAACTACTTCTGATAAGAAGACAGACAGACATACAAACAAAGAAACAAATAAACGCACACAGAGAGGGACACACACACACACACACACACACACACACACACACACACACACACACACACATACACATATTTCTGGATTTTCTCACATTAACGTGAGGCGTTTGACCGCTCACAAAAGCAAGTCTGGATTTTTTAAATAAAGCACTCGACATTGCGGCAATCGATATTCTCTCCGAGGATGTTCCGCGTCTTAAGTTTGCATGTTTCACAGATGGAAAAAACGGTAGTGATAAGATATTGGGTGTACAGTGAGTCTATCATAAATTTTGGCTGAAAATTATCTTTCGAAAACTTGTTTTCGTATTCATCAGTGACGTTCACGGCGCATGTGTTGTTCATAACTTTTGAATTCATTAATTTTTCAGACTGGTGCGATACACGGGTGTGTCCCTTTTCATATCTCCCACCCCATTTGCGCTGATGGAGGGACGAATTCGGCTGGCTATTGCTCAGCCTCTGACCGACAGCCTGGCACCTGACAATGTTCACGCTGCTCTTGTCTGGAACGCAGGTGAGCGGGTGTTGAGAACATCGTCATGCACTGCGTCCAAATCCAGTGCACTGCTAAAGACAGGGGTCTGGCGCCATCCTTAATCGCAGATCTTCTTAGACCGAAACTTTCTGTCCCTTCGGTGCGTCAGTACCTAGAACATTTCAGTAAATTGAATAAGATTTTCTATCTCTCAACCGATAATGGTTCAGCACAACTTCGAAGTTATATGATGAGAGAGAGAGGGTGGGGAGAGTTAGAGAAAGAAAGAGACAGACAGACAGATGAACTGTTGAATTGTTAGGCTATCGGCCTTTCACAGCTTTTACATATCTTACTCATCGGCACTGACAGTTTCCATGGCTTCCCGTCTATGTTTTAAAGCACAGCAGAAGAAAATGAGAGAGAGAGAGAGAGAGAGAGAGAGAGAGAGACAGACAGACAGACAGACAGACAGACAGACAGACAGACAGACAGAGACAGACAGACAGACAGACAGACAGACAGACAGACAGACAGACAGACAGACAGACAGACAGATAGACAGACAGACACACTAAGACAGAGAGAAAAAGACAGACAGAGAGAGAAAGGCAGAGAGGGAGAGACAGAGAGAGAGACAGAGAGAGAGATGGAGAGAGAGAGAGCCAGAGAGAGACACAGAGAGAGACAGAGACAGACACAGAGAGAGACAGAGACAGAGAGACACAGAGAGAGAGATAGAGAGAGGCAGAGACAGAGAGACAGAGAAACACTGAGAGAAACAGAGAGAGACACACAGAGAGAGACACAGAGAGAGACACAGAGAGAGACACACAGAGAGAGAGAGGGAGACAGAGAGAGACAGAGAGAGAGACAGAGAGAGACAGAGACAGAGAGACAGACAGAGGCACAGAGAGAGAGAGAGAGAAATAGAGAGAGAGAGAGACAAAGAGAGAGAGAGACAGAGAGAGAGAGAGAGACACTGAGAGAGACAGAGAGAGACACAGAGAGAGACAGACACAGAGAGAGAGAAAGAGAGAGAGAGACAAAGAGAGAGAGAGACAGAGACAGAGGCACAGAGAGAGAGAGAGAGAGAGAGAGAGAGAGAGAGAGAGAGAGAGAGAGAGAGACAGAGAGTGGGTTTAGATATAGGTTGCTGTGTTCAATGGTTAAGAAGAGCTGTTTTGGTTTCGATAGCCGATTTCGTGTGATTCTATTTCATCAAATTGAAATCTAAATGTAATTATTTTTGTCTTCTGCCCACAAACACCATGTATTGCTTGCAGATCGCATGTTGTGGATGCACTGGGACGAACTGTGTCCGGCTGATCCAGTGAGTATGAATTATTTTCTCTGATTCGTATTTATACACTTTAGAAATACGCCTTTGAGGTAGGTAGCCTCCCATAAAAAGCTCAATGTCGGCTGCCCATCGTATTGCATTGCGTTAGTTTCTTGACATCCGTCAAAGGTTGCTCAGTCGCGACTTCTCGGCAAAACCTTCGCATGCGGAAAGATAAAGAAAGGAAAATCGAAGTTTCTGAATGCCACAGAGACATAAACAAAGCAAACACTTTCACTAAAATGATGAATGAATAATGAATAAATGAATGAATGAATGAATGAATGAATGAATGAATGAATGAATGAATGAATGAATGAATGAATGAATGAATGAATGAATGAATGAATGAATGAATGAATGAATGAATGAATGAATGAATGAATGAATGAATGAATGAATGAATGAATGAATGAATGAATGAATGAAAAAGTAAAGCTGACTCAAAATTGAGAACAAAACAGAATGAAGAAATGTGTGATCTGGTCATGTCACTATGCCCCCTGCGTCCCTTTGGTTGCTTGGGGCCGCCCCTAGCTGCGCTTCTGGAGCAGGCCCTCAAAGCTCGACACCCTGTGGGTTGGGGGTAAGAGCTTGCCCACCATGTCTTCCACCATGTCACCCACCATGTCACCCACAATGTCACCCACCATGTCACCCACCATGTCACCCACCATGTATCCCACCATGTCACCCACCATGTCACCCACCAAGTCCCCCCCCATGTCACCCACCATGTCACCCACCATGTCACCCACTCTGTGTACCCGCGCTTTATGTAAAAGGCGAATAACTAGGGAAATCGTGACGTGACGTTCTCTTGTTCAAACCGACTCTAGTGATTTATATTGATATATGGCCTTAATTAGCTTACAAAGGCTGATATGACAGACCATTAAACTTCATGTCCATCCCCAAAACCCCAGCAGCCAGGGGTTCCAGCTAATGAGGGGCATCAAGCGTTCCTGCTATGTCATACTTTTGGATGTTGATAACTTGCCAATACAGGATGAGCAGGTGGGCAGTTATAGAGATGGATGAATAAACACTTCTCGAGCAACATAATAATACCAAATGTGTCTACATAAGTATCACTGTCACTCGTTATGTGTTTGATATATTGAAATATTTAATCTCATAATATCTGTTTTTATTCGAAGGTGACTAGTTGCGTCATTGGAGAGCCCGTCGTTGACCAGACTGCATCTGCTCCAACACGTAATATCACTACTACCGCGCTCTACCGGACCCTACACGTGGCAGTCTTCGAGATAAAACGGAAGCCGCAAAATTCTCCACCTGTTCCCACAACTCTCAGCTTCTCAGGCGCAGAAGACTCGGAGCTGAAGACACAACTCCTCGCCACTGATCCCGATGATGATGACGTCATATTTTCTGTGACGTCATCTGGTCAGCACGGTGTGGGTAGGGTCGATGCGACAGGCCAGCTTCTGTACATCCCACAAGAGAACTTCTGCGGAGTAGACACTCTGCAAGTTGCTGTCACGGAAGTCGACGTACCGGAAGGTTTGACGGCAAACACAGTAACCTTTAACATCGATGCACACGTGACGTGTGTTAATGACGCGCCGACGCTGCACCTCGTTTCCTCCGGACAGACACGAGACTCCCAGAGTAGCGAGGAGGTCACTCTGACCTGGAGGGGCAGGCTGACACTCATGCCAGCCTCGGTCTCTGTGGCTCACTTCGTCCTCGCTGATCCCGACCTGAATGACAACCTTGAGATTGAGCACAGACAGGAGGAAGCACAGCAGGTAATTAATCAGGGGTTGGAGAAGCAGGATGACGACGACGATGACTCGCAGACGGAAATACACAAAGACAATTAGTTACACACAGAAATAGACTCACGACAAGAATGGTGCCTAGAGCTCGGTGGCGAAAGTCTAACAATTATTTTTAAAATCTACCCGACAGGTGACGCTGCAAATCGATGACGTCACGGGAACCTCTCATGGCGTGGATGTCTCCCAATGGCCGGGTCAGATGACGCGTGTGTTTCAACTGCGCATGCCCCGACCGTCGATGGTGCCTCAGGATCTGGGGCTGCGTGTGATAGTGAGGGATGGAAGTCGTTTCTACAGCCGGGCACTTCGAGTCGTCATCAGATTTAGGGATGTCCTTTGCTCCACAGGAGGCTGCGGCCAGTTCTCCATCTCCACCACAGCCAGAGATGAGGGTGAGAGCTGTAACAGATTTTGACGAGTAGAGAGGGTAGAGGGCCAGGTTGCTGAGCATTCAGGTAGGGGAGATAATTTGCTGCGTAAAAATAAGTGCAATTTTCATACCCTGGCCTCGCAACAGACGTAATCATAGAGGGACACGTCAGGGCACGTTTCAGTGAAAAGCAGCATGCACTGTTCTGGTAACTTGTGTTTTGTTTAGTTTTTTATAGTTCAGAGCAAACTACACAAAATTATTTTTATTGCCGACTCTTATTACTCCACAAATATACAGAGTAATGTTTTTTCATTTTTTACCTGATGAGAATTCTGTCTTTCCAGTGTTCATCCATCCATTCATCCATCCATCCGAATATCCATCTATCCGGATATCCATTCATCCATTCATCCATCCATCCATCCATCCATCCATCCATCCATCCATCCAACCAACCATCCACCCATCCATCCATCCATCCATTCGTCATTAATATGTTATTGATTCACTTACTCCTTTGTTAGGAATGTATCAAGATATACCCGGTATGCACTATTTTGTTCACAGCAAAGAAATTTGTTGAGTATGTTCCTCCAAGAGAAGGACCAGCGGAGGTTACGGTGAGTGCAAGTGGTGTCGACATAAAACATGCTTGAAAATCCATTCTCGACGACAGCTTAACAGTGACAACGACCTCGATGACAGCGACGTGAATTGTAATTGTATAAGGGCCACGACAGTGATACTAGAGGCAGTGCTTGACTGGAGTTAGTGTGCTTTTATGTCTGCAGAATGTATGCTTTTATGTCTGCAAAATGTATGCTTTTATGTCTGCAAAATGTGTGATTTAATGTCTACAAAATGTGTGCTTTAAAGTCGGCAAAATGTGTGCTTTTATGTCTGCAAAATGTGTGATTTTATGTCGGCAAAAAGTGTGCTTTTATGTCTGCAAAATGTGTCATTTTATGTCGGCAAAATGTGTGCTTTTATGTCTGCAAAATGTGTGATTTTATGTCTGCAAAATGTGTGATTTTATGTCTGCAAAATATGTGTTTTATGTCTGCAAAATGTGTGATTTTATGTCTGCAACATATGTGTTTTATGTCTGCAAAATGTGTGATTGTATATCTGCAAAATGTGTGTTTTTATTTCTGCAAAATGTGTGATTGTATGTCTGCAAAATGTGTGATTTTATGTCTGCAAAATATGTGTTTTATGTCTGCAAAATGTGTGATTGTATGTCTGCAAAATGTGTTTTTATGTCTGCAAAATGTGTGATTGTATGTCTGCAAAATGTGTTTTTATTTCTGCAAAAAGTGTTTTTATGTCTACAAAATGTGCGATTTTATGTCTATAAAATGTGTGCTTTTATATCTACAAAATGTATGCTTTTGTGTCTACAAAATGTGTGATTTTATGTCTACAAAATGTGTGTTTTTATGTCTACAAAATGTGTGTTTTTATGTCTACAAAATGTGTGATTTTATGTCTGCAAAATGTGTGCTTTTATGTCTGCAAAATGTGTGATTTTATGTCTGCAAAATGTGTGTTTTAATATCTGCAAAATATATGTTTTATGTCTGCAAAATGTGTGATTGTATGTCTGCAAAATGTGTTTTTATTTCTGCAAAATGTGTGTTTTTATGTCTTCAAAATGTGTGATTACCAAGTTTCACGTCGCGCTAAGCAAATATTAGTCGACAACAGTTGTTTTGGACAGCCATAAGCACCTGCAATCAACCTTTTTGAGGTCAAAAGGCAGTGTGAATGGACAGTCAACTATACAGAGTCTTGTCTGCATTGTCGTTTTGGGTTGAAAGATAAATATACCATCAAATGGCAATTGGAGTGGAGACTATCATTGAGAACTTACTGGTGGTTTCAAGTGTGTCAGTTGATTAGTTGAATGCACTGAAAGCGATGTTTTCGCAGGTTATTCTTGTTTGAACGCATCAATGACTCCATACATCAACTCGTAAAATTCGTTTTCTGATTGGCATTCTACTTTATCATGCATCAAGTCGGTCGTTCTTCAAAATAAACGTCGCACCATTTATAAGTAAATCCAACAAACACAGAGCTTCGTGATGACCATTCATAACGTTTTGTAATGGGGAGTGCTAATGCGAACACCACTATGCCAGGGGCTCGTAACTAACGTCAGCATTTGAACAATAGCATCGATGAGTTTTGAGGTGACTTTAATACAGAATTAGGCGAGTATTTTATCCGCCAGGGGTCGTTTCTTCATGAAAAGGATTTAACTAAGCAAATGACAGACTGCGCCCTGGGAAGCAGACCTTTTTTTAAAGACGTGACAATGATAATTTTACAGGTATCGCGAAAGTATGTTTCGATGTTCTCCATTGAGTGGAGTTGGGTTAATTAAGGTCTTCTTACAGAAATGAACCTTTCCGCTGAGAGCGCTGGGACGAAGATGAATTAATTTCACCAGACCAAGGAGCTATCAAACTACTACATAGAAGTCTGAGATTAAACGTCACAGAGTGCAAATCTGACTTTTGATCGAAAACAAAACAAAACAGGGCAGCGAGCACGGCGTGAAGCATCATCAGTTGCTCCCTCGTTTTTCCTACAAGCCGATGTCCGTGCGTAAACGATACACGTAAAACTGGTTCGTTATGGAACTGCTGCTCTAGGTAATGCTGCTGGTAATGACTTATTGTTAAATAGGCCCACACCTTTGCACGTCACGGGGACTCCGTACTCAGAATTACTCATGCGAAATACATTATAAAAGGCAAAATGGGCAGTGTAATTCAAAATTCAGTTTTCTCGGGAGTTGCTTAGCTACAGAGGCTGTAGATACTAAGAAATAAGTGAGATAAGTGTTTATTAGGGCTTTCTAAATCTTGTTTTAGATTGATGAGGAGGATACTTCCCAGTCGTCCATTCGCGTCAACGCCACAGCAGGTAAGTCAGACATCAAGGTACCGGCTACGTTGGCAAAGAAGTTTGAAACATTAAAAATGTTATATTGCATTTCGTCTTTTTACAACAATTTTTGCACAATGCTTATCGACAATGTGTGTGTGTGTGTGTGTGTGTGTGTGTGTGTGTGTGTGTGTGTGTGTGTGTGTGTGTGTGTGTATAGACCAAGTGAAGTAGAAAACACCTGTTTGAAAAGTGAACAATGACATATATGAAAAAACTAAGACATTTGGGTGGAAAAAAAAAACGCTTTTGCTTTATACCCAGTGGCTTTAAATAGTTGTATTTTCTGACCTTGTTAAACTGACTTCACTTCAAAGTATGTCCTTCGAGGGTGACCTCAGCAATGTTAAGTTACAGAGAGGGCACTCTGTATTTCTACTTACTCGATAACCATTCTCGCAGAAGGGATTCTATAAACGTTATGTTAACTTGTGAAAAAATCACATACGGCCGGTGCAGCTATAGATTCCCCCCTCATCAGCTGGAGCCCGTGGTTACGGAGCTGTCGGGGCATTATTCTGGTACCTAGACCACGGCGGCCCCAAACAGCACAGTGTACCACGGGGGCATTTTGTAGGGGTGGGATCCTCTTGTTTATGCAAGGATGGATGATCTGACCCAAGTCTGCATTACCCAGAGAGATGCTGCCTCGGCAGTGTTTTGCCAGCGTTGGATGGTATTTGTGACATTTCTAGTCTAGGCTTTGCACTTATGCTCTGCAGGCATTGGACCATGGAGTATGCTCAAAGCCACTGTAGAGATGCTTCGATATTTTTTTTAACTTTAAAAAACTGATAATGACAGGAAGACGTCTGTGAGTGTTGCCGAGCTGACTGGATGATACAAGTTTAGGCTACTGGTCATGACCGGTGGCTGTACCGACGACGCGTGTCTAAAATTTCATTTTGGGTGGTCGTCATGTCATGATGACCAGAGGTTGTAGTGCCGATATTTCCGTTATTTGAAGGAAAATGTCTATCACAAAAGCCACATGATCAGACAAGATGGCTGAAATCGTTTTGCATATCACCTGAAATGATCATGAACAATTCAAACACTACTGCCGTTTTTTTCTCTCCCTCTCTAAAGCATATATTGTTCTTCCCCACGTAACATGATAGTATAAAACAGTGCATGACACGACAGGAATAGAAAATGCATTCTGGTACTTCGATGCTTACTTCTCTGAAGCACACCAGATGACACACTTCATTACACATGCAAATTCTCATAGGCCTCTCCGTTTTCCAACAGTGCGCTTGTACCTGAGCTCCCCAAGCTTCCAGCTGAACATAGAGGTGCTGAGCAGCAAGTTGCTTACCCTCCTGGCTCAGTACCTAGGCGTGTCTCCCAGCGCTATTCGACTGACCGTGGAAGCCTCGGACCCTGCACTAGTGGCCAGGTAGGGAAGAGAGACAGACAGATAGACACACAGGCAGACACACAGACAGACACACGGAACATATACAGAAACGCACGCAGAAACACACACAGAAACGCATACATGTACAGACAGACAGATAGAAACGCATACAGACAGATAAACACACAGAGACACATTAACAGACACGCACACACAGACGGACAGAGAGAGAGAGAGAGAGAGAGAGAGAGAGAGAGAGAGAGAGAGACAGACAGTCAGACAGACAGACAGACAGACAGACAGACAGACAGACAGAGACAGAAAGAGAGGGGAAAGACAGAGAGAGAAAGACTCAGAGAAAGGGACAGAGACAGAGACAGAGAGAGACAGACAGACAGACAGACAGAGACAGAAAGAGAGGGGAAAGACAGAGAGAGAGAGAGAGAGAGAGAGAGAGAGAGAGAGAGAGACAGACAGACAGTCAGACAGACAGACAGACAGACAGACAGACAGACAGACAGACAGACAGACAGACAGACAGACAGACAGACAGACAGAGACAGAAAGACAGACAGAGACAGAAAGAGAGGGGAAAGACAGAGAGAGAAAGACTCAGAGAAAGGGACAGACGAGAGAGACATGTTGCCAGATTTCACCAGCATGCAAATCTGTGCTGTCCTATGTGTTTTCCTTGGCAGTGGCAGTGTGACTGAAGTGCTGATGAGCGCCACACTGAACGGAGTCCCCCTCTCAGCAGCGAGGCTCAGCAACTTCGTGACGTCATCCATGTCCACTTTGCAGCAGGAACTCGGTGTGACCGTTCACCGCGACTTTCCGTCCAACTTCGACGATCAGGCGAGTCGTTGTTGTCGTGTCGCGTTGACTGCCCCTGTGGAGTTGTAAGCAGTGGAGTACGTATGCCTGACAATGAGGAGAAAACATTTATCAGTATTTCACCTTGGACCTAGCTTTACTCTCATACTCTCCTACAAAACAAATGTGACCGGCCACTACAAAACCAATCCGAGCTCGATTCTTTGGCGTTTGGGGACGCAACGAATCTTTTTTCCTGCAGTGTTTTCTTATTAATTTGACGTCATAGGTATATGAACATTGAAAGATCAAAGTTGTAATTCCTTAACAGGTACAACATAGTCGAAGTAAAGCAATAAAAGTGTATATTCATGCAGTATTGATATTTTTAAGGCAAATTGTTCTACGGCACGAAAATGTGTTGTCCCTGCAAGAACATGCAACTAACTGCGAGTGATCCCTGTCACGTGTGTCCGCGTGTAGCGCTGAATTTCCGTGCAGGAGTTAAGACTGGTTTCGTGTCGGCTGGTCACCAATGATTCCATTACTCGACAAGACATGTTGCAGCATTGTAAATATGGACATTTCACCCATTTGGGTGTGTAAAAATGAGGAGCCATGGACAGTTTTTTTAATCTTTTTCCCCCCAAACTTAACTGGTTTTATCCTGCAGCCTTCGTACATAACGGCAATCTTGGTGGCTATCCCTGTGGCCTTCGTCGTCCTTGTGGGAACTGTGGCTGCCTCCCTGGTCATCGCAATCAGGTGGGTCACCGGGGAACACCTCAGAGATCTGTTATGCTGGACTGGGTGGAGTCGTGGTCCTCTCTATGTTAAATACAAATCGATTACGAATGCGCTGACAACAATAGAACAAAAGAGCAAGACGACAACGATGTACAAGAAGAAGAAGAGAAAGAAGAAGAAAGGAGTAGGAAAGGAGGAATAGGAAAAAGGAGGAGGAGGAGAAGAGAGGAAGAGGAACTGGAGGGAAGATTTAAAATTAGGGGATAGGAGGAAAACGCGTGTGTATGTGTGTGTGTGTGTGTGTGTGAGAGAGAGAGAGAGAGAGAGAGAGAGAGAGAGAGAGAGAGAGAGAGAGAGAGAAAGAGAGAGAGAGAGAGAAAGAGAGAGAGAGATTGGAAATTAAGCGTATCAAGGAGAAAATCTTTACCTTTATTCGTTAGGCTTTAGCTCATGTAATTTATAAGGGCCAGAGAAAGTCTAAAGGAAAGTCGTTTTAAAAGCCGACTGTCAAATTATTTGTTGCATCGAAAAGAGCAGGAGTGTAGCGAGACAATTAAGATTAGGGGGAGGAGATAAGGGGGGAGGATCAGATGAATGATCGACATGAGACATCTGTATGTTTTACCTTCCAAAAGAAACAAACAAATATAGAAACAAATTGTGTTGTGATGAAAAATGATTTACTTTGTATCTTACATTTCTGTAGAGACGAATGCAATGATTATGATTTATTACAGATCATTTACCTTTAGCAGGTTGCACTCGCATTAACAAAAGATTATCAGGAGTGGGAGAGCAGCTTTGCATAGCGTATTCGCATAATTAGAATAGGCCTGTCGGGAACAGTTCTCATTAGCGATCGTTGACCTTTGTAGGAACTGCATCAAATCGACCAGTCACCACCGCTACCACCCATTACCTCCCAATGAAAGTGCAAGTGAAAACGTTTACGATTTGAACTCATGCCGTGATCACTGCGTCATGTTTTCAAAGTTTCCATGTGAAAATGAGCAGTGTTCTGCTAGGCTTTCCTACAGTCTAGGTATTTTTCCTTGTCTCTGTTTCACAGGAAAAGAAAACAACTTTTCAAAAAAAGAGAAAACAAGCCTCACGGGAGCCGAAGGACCTTGAACGCGGACAGTCTGACCCTGCAGGAACTGGAAAACGAAAACTTTCAGCTCCCCAATGTATCTCCAAGAACTCGAGTGTGGCAAAGGTCGACTCCCTTGGGGCCGACTGCTCTGGCAGACCAGTAGGTTCTCGAGCGGCTTCTTCCCTCCATTGATGCCCCGTGGGTGACTCCCTCTCCAAGCCCCGCACTCTAAGCCAGGACAGAGGCGAGGGAATATGAGGGGTCCCCTTTTGGGCACTTGCGCCGCTTGACTCGGCAGTTCGCAACATGATTTAGCCTCCTTGCAATGGATTGCTGGCTAGTTGTCTTTGTGTTACAATATATATAAGCTATCTATTTGCGTGTTTTTTTAAAGACTAACAGAAGCTTTCTTTGTTGTGTACCCTATGTGAGAAGTCTCTAGACCGTTAGAATATAGATGACGTGTGTGACTAAATATAGCAGTTTCCAGACGAATTAATAGATGCACATGAAACATTTCATTTGTTAAGGTCTAGAATTACACATTATTTTCAATTTGTGAGACTTTATCGTCACAAAAGTTAAAATCGCCTGTTTACTGATTGAGATACTTATGAACAAGTAGCATGAAAATACATTTTCACTTTTGGAAAATAAACAGAAATTAATTATTTCGTCGTCTTTGAACACATAAATCGACGGATTTTGACAACTGCGACGTCTGTGAAATGGCCGCTATTTCCCTCTTTTATTTGTCTCAACACCTACTTTAGTTTTGATTTGAAACTGAAATATCGTTTCTGGTACTGTTGAAAAAGGTACTTTCGTTCATGTCTGAAAATTTAAGATGTTTGCCTCTAGATTGGCTGCACAGTTTCATCTGCTCTTTTGAAGTTTGATTCTAGTTTCTGATATTGTAACTGCATGATACTAACCTTTTCACAAAAGTTTTTAAGGAATGTTCCCTCTTCAGTCTCGCTTCCCGGGGAAGATTCACGAATCACACGAAGAGGTTCTTTTGTAATTTGTTTGTTATATGGTAATGCCGGATTGTGTATTATCGTCTCTGTCACAGCTCACTGATATTTTTGTAGCTAAGAAAATAGTTTTTTCATCTCTAGGTATTTTTGAAAATAAAATATATGCACATATTCGCTTTGACTACGTTTTCTGTACATTGGTTTGGGTGTGGTCTTGATAATGTGACTCCGAATATAGCTCGGTCTCTTATTGCCTGAACATCCTGAACACAGAAGACAAGAACTTCATGAGAAGCGGGACAACTGACGATCTTCAGAGGACGTCTTCTAGACACTCTCGGGGGTGGGGGGCTGGGGGCCACATGCGAGTCATAGCCTCATTTTTCACTGGTTTGGAAAGTTGGGATAAGATATCCTAACCAAATACATTCACACAATTCGATGCAGAAACAATTCCAATGAAACTACATTATAATCTGTCTGAATTGAACATATTTTCAGGTTGGTATTTCTGGAACCACAGTGAGAATTGCATAGAATTCTGAGTAGTTTTATAAACATCTAGAGGCCAAGCTGTTACAGTTAGCCTACAACATCTTTCTTGTGTCCCTAGTGTGAACCTGGTTGGCAGCGTTTCTTGCCTGACTGTCGGACAGTAGGTATCTTGAGTTTCATAGGACCTGTTGGGTGTGAGAGAACTCGGAGTTCAGCAGCTCCCACCTTGTGCGTGTCTAAGATGGTATCTCTTCATCAAAAGCAACGACAAGTCAAGGCAAACGTCTATTGAATGCTCTTTTATCCCTCCACGTTGACTGGAGGTCCTCACAGCTTTGTCTGTCTGTCTGTCTGTCTGTCTGTCTGTCTGTCTGTCTGTCTGTCTGTCTGTCTGTCTGTCTGTATGTATGTCTGTCTGTCTGTCTGTCTGTCAGTCCCGACTTAACGGCTGATATCTCAAAAACTACTGGACGGATTTCCTTGACATTTTGCATACTTACTGGAAGTTAGGTCCGATTGAACGTATCAAATTTTCAGAATCGAGATTGGAAAAGAAAGTGACTTTTTGACGTTTTGGTGTTGAAAAGAAGGCAAGGGGCGGAACTCTGTCCCGACTCAAGGAAAGTTTTGGCCTGTGTGACGTGATCATTTGATGTCGAATAACGTGACGTAATTTTGAGGAGATTGGACAATAATGAAGGAGAAAGAAGGATTTTTTTATCCCTCCAGGTTTACTGGAGGTCCTCACAGCTCTATGGATTAGCTCACTCGGTAGCGCGTTGAATATTTTTTGGTCGCTGGGACATGCTTGGTTGTAGAGGATGCGCGTACGGGTTCGAATCCGCACAGAAGCTTCTTTTTATTTTAATGTGTGTATGGTATTCGAGAGAGAGAGACCCACCCCACTCGTTGTTGTGCACGTGAGAGGTTGCGGGTTCGAACCTTACTTTTTTCCCCCTCTTTTCTCGAGAGGTTGCGGGTTCGAACCCGATCTTTTTTCTTTTTTTAATGCCAAAACCTGGAGGTTCAGCGCCAGCGGTTTTTTAATTTCCACAACTTGTCTCGTCCATTCTATTTAATAATAATAATGGTTTATTCATATGCACATACCTTCCCTTGACAGGCAAGCTCATGGCGTTTACAAAACCTAAGATCCAATAGAACAAATAGAACAAACTATACAATACACACAGCACTTGCAGGCCAGGTCAAGTAAGACGAAGCAGCTCAGCTGGAAAGGCGGGTCGGAAGAGGTGGGTCTTTAGAGCACTTTTGAACTGGGGCAGAGTGTCAGAATGACGGACTGAGAGAGGCAGACTATTCCAGGTTACAGGTCCAATATAGGAGAAGGCACGCTGTCCTTGAGTTTTCTTATTACGGCGGGGGACCTTAAGCATTCTCGAGTCAGCAGCTGAGCGTAGAGATCTGGAGGGAGTGTAGACTGCAAGAATTTCTGTAAGAGCGTGCGGTGCGGTGTTGTTGATGGCTTTGAAGCACAAAGTAGCAAGTTTATAATATATCCTCTGAGAGATGGGGAGCCAGTGAAGTGTATATAGGAGTGATGAGACATGGGTACGCTTAGGACATCGAAAAACTAGCCTAGCAGCACAATAATGAACTTTCTGGAGTTTGTTATTTGTTAAGCAGAGTGTCAGGGATGCCAGCGAGAAGAGAGTTTCCATAGTCGAGACGAGACAGAACAAGTGATGTGATGAGCGTTTTGGTGGCCTACTGAGAAAGATAATGACGAATGGTACTAACTTTCCTTAGCTCGTAATATGCTAACTGACAGACTTTGTTGACATGAGCTCTCATTGACAGATCATCGTCAAACATGACGCCTAGATTTCTAACAGACTGAGAGAAGACGATGTCACTGTGACCAATGGTTAGTTTGAGGGCCTTATCCGATTTGCCTCCGCCGCCCACCAGGAGTGCTTCAGTTTTTGAGTCATTGAGTTGGAGCTTGTTCAGGGTCATCCACCGTTTCACGTCAGAGATACAGTGTTCGCTGGTAGAAAGAAGAGAGTGGATTTGACTGGGATGGGAGGAGTTGTAGAGCTGGGTATCATCAACAAATTCACTGTGAGAGACTGAATGACTATCAATTACATTGGAGAGTGGTTGGGTGTACAGTAGAAACAGCAGAGGACCCAGCATATTTTTCATACTGGTAACCCAATTGAGTTGACCATCAGGCGAGTTACACATCATTTGATAGACCCGAATGGTGTGTACATATTTTTGTTGCTATTCTTTGAAGACATTGTCCTGCTGTCAGACACTGTACCTGGTCTCCAAAAACAAATCAACAATCTCAGTAAGCTAGGGCTGATTGTGAGTACAGGTAAAACAAAAGTGGTCTTTTTAGTAATGGTGGTTACTTGACAACACACGAGAAATGGATGCTTGGAAACGACAGATTAGAAGTTGTCAGTCAATACAAATATCTTGGTGCATCATTAACCACATGATTATGTACCAATACGGTTATGACAGATACTACAGGAAGGGCTATAGCAGCCGCCATTCAACTTTTGAAGTCCCCTGTGGAAGTTAGCATTTATTACCCCTGACATACTGCTCAAGTCAAGGTGTATGACACGCACATCCAGCCATTACTTATCTATGAATCGGAAGTGTGGGGCCTTAGCGACTGCAAACGCACTGAAAGTTTCCGTTGGTTTGTACTGAAGTAGTTTTTGAATGTCTCATCCAGAACACCGAATGTTATGATACGCAGTGACACTTTTCAGTTACTTCACTACTGAGGTAAGAAACACGGTAGGAAAAAAAGTAGAGGACTCATTTTGCGTCCCTGCTTCAAGCCCTGGAAACTATTGAAGAATCTTGAGCTCCCCGGAGCACAAAGAGATAGAGAGACAGAGAGAGAGAGAGAGAGAGAGAGAGAGAGAGAGAGAGAGAGAGAGAGAGAGAGAGAGAGAGAGAGAGAGAGAGAGAGAGAGAGAGAGAGAGAGAGAGAGAGAGAGAGTTCAGACTTTAAACTTCATCTTTATTTCGGCTGACGACCCACAATATAAAAAATTACACTATTATGCTCATATAATTTGCACGTTTTAGAACTGCAATTAAATTGATGTACAGCGATGATTCAATGGAAGAAGTATTTATGAGACTTACGTATTCAACCTGGAGTTTTTTCAGTATTTACAGTTACTTTTAACTAGTATCCATGCTTAATGAGAGTATGGTTGTCAACGTATACGTACACATTTTCGTTGAGTTAGATATGAAGTAACAGTGGAAGAATGTGCTTAGAGCATCACATATCTACAGAGTCTGATATTGTTTCAACCATTTGATTATGTATGTATGTATGTATGTATGTATGTATGTATGTATGTATGTATGTATGTATGTATGTATGTATGTATGTATGTATGTATGTATGTATGTATTTTCATTTTTATTGCGCCATTATCACGATAAACATGTTCATGGCTCGACAAGACGAAATAAAAAAGTGTTGAGGCCAGTTTTAAATGCGGCCAAGGATGGACTAACCCTCAGACCCTCAGGAAGTTGGTTCCAGAGTCTCGGTCTAACAACGCTGAAGGAGCGGTCACCGAAGCTCCGTAACCTTGTTTGTGGGACAATCAAGAGTCTTCTTTTTGAGGAACGGAGATTCCTTGTGGGGTTGTGAGGTCTAAGGAGTTCTCCGAGGTAGGTTGGGGCTTCACCAGTTTCACACTTAAACACGATGGAGAGGGTCTTAAATTCCACCCGTTGGCGAACTGGAAGCCAATGAAGGTCACTGAGCACAGGGGTTATGCGAGCCCACCTCGGCAGTCGCTTCACTACCCTAGCTGCAGAATTCTGAAGACGCTGAAGTTTCTGCAATTACAGGGTGACACAAAAAAGTATCATCACCAAAATTCGAATAACTTTCGAAATTTTACTCAGATCTACACAAAACTTTGGTGACATTAGGTCAAGTGTATGTAGCAGACATCCCTAAAGCTTCACATCTGTACTTCAAAAACTCTCTGTGTCACTGGCGATCCAAAATGTGCTCCAAGTGTGCTCCCTGGTGCGGCAAAACCACTTGGACCCTCTCGCACTCCTCCCTTGGGATCGCTTTTATGGCTGCTGTGATTGCTGCCTTCAAGTCTGGGATGGTCTGGGGGATGTTTACATACACCCTGTCCTTTAGGTATCCCCACAGATAAAAATCGGGGGGGTTCAAGTCCGGTGAATGCGGCGACCACTCTGGGTCACATCTGCGGCTGATCAGTCGGTCAGGGAAACGCTGCCGTAGCCATCCCTCGCTTCCTCATGTCTTCAGGTGTAAGCTTTTGTTTAATCTGTATTCTGTAAGGATACAAGTGGAGTTCTGAGATCAAAATTCTCCTCACGGACTCCCGGTTGATTCCAAGATCTTGACTTCGACGACGCACAGACTTGCTTGGGCTGCGGGCAACAGTCTCTGACTGCAGCAACGTTGGGTGGTGTCCTTGATGATTTTGGTCGTCCAGAGTGTGATTGTCTGTTAGTGTCTTTACCATTTAGGTTTAGCACAGTCCCATGGGTTCTGAACTTGTTGACCCAACTGTAGATCGTCCTGTGGAGAGGAAATTCCCGACATTCGAACCGTTGTCTGAATTGCAGCTGAGCTGCATGAATAGACTTCAGCCGAAAATATGCCTCGACTATAAATGTCTTTTGCTCAGTGGTCCAAAACATCTCGAAGTTCTACTTTGGTGCACTCACAGAGCAAGGCTTCTTCTTGATGAATTGAAAAAATTAAAAGAATTGATGGAATATTTCAAAAGTTATTCAAGTTTAGGTGATGATACTTTTTTTGTGTCACCCTGTATGTAGTTTGAGAACATCGAATATTTTCATTGCAACATCTCTCACCTTCCTGATGTCATTACAGTCTAACAGATTTGTCAATTTCATACAATTGTTTCTCGTTATATGTTTATGTAGGCCTATTTCTTTCTACTTCGCCAAATACATTGCAGACAAACAGAAATGCTCCTCGTTCTCTACTTCATTTCTGCAGAATGGACAATTTACATTTGAAGCTTCACTACTCTTGTAATAAAGACAACTCTAAATGTTTTATATTAATATTATTCAGGTAATGTTTGCATTCAAATCTACAGGTACTTTCATTTTTTTCTGTATACAGAGAAACGTTCACTATAATTCAGTCCTAGTAGAAGCAGTCTCGTAGTCTTTGACGGAAAGTTCTCAGAAAGACTCTTTCACATGCAGAATCGTCGCTTTTCCAAGCATATATGCAAAACACATTTCTGAGAAAAGCTCCCCCACATTATTGGACCAGTTCTAATATTATTTGCATATTGCAGAGGTCAGCATACGCCTGCTCTGGGCGCCTGTCCGCCGGCATCCAGCATAGTTTTAACGTCACTTCGTCTTTTTTCTACATATCCCAGTTCATTCTCGTTTCTAGAAAGTTCTACAGGTACTGCAACAAGTATACATTTACATGCAAGTGGTGTGTGTGTGTGTGTGTGTGTGTGTGTGTGTGTGTGTGTGTGTGTATGTATGTGTGTGTGTGTGTGTGAGAGAGAGAGAGAGAGAGAGAGAGAGAGAGAGAGAGAGAGAGAGAGAGAGAGAGAGAGAGAGAGAGAGATTTTAATCACACTACAGTTTGCCAACATTGCCCTCTCAGGTTCAGCAGCAGATTGTCAGTTGAGTATGGCTGTGTTCACCACTTTGCAGCCAGCAATGCTGTACAGATAAACCCCATACACTCAATACCTACACTTCCTCTGCACTACCCAGCATTGCTGAAAATCCACTCCATATCCCATGCAGATTTGACCATCTTAAAACGGAAAGCATAACCTAAAAACTTTGTATCCAGATTTGTTCAGCACAGGCTATAGCAATATACACCAGCAGTGAACAAGCTAAGAAGCCCTACCAGTACAGAGTAGCAGTGAGTCATTGGTGCACTTTGTCATTAAAAAACAGCTCTCTGTGAAAACGGTGCTGACAGTAGAGTATGGGCATGTTGAAGGAGCTCACTTAGCCAAGCACAGCTTTGTGTTATGGTTTGACTGCCTGTGATGGTGCAGGAGTGTTTGTTTTGTGATGTACCTACCCTCCATACTACACATGGAAGGTGATGGTGCAGGAGTGTTTGCTTTGTGATGTACCTACCCTCCATACTACACATGGAAGGTGATGGTGCAGGAGTGTTTGCTTTGTGATGTACCTACCCTCCATACTACACATGGAAGGTGATGGTGCAGGAGTGTTTGCTTTGTGATGTACCTACCCTCCATACTACACATGGAAGATGGTGCAGGAGTGTTTGCTTTGTGATGTACCTACCCTCCATACTACACATGGAAGGTGATGGTGCAGGAATGTTTGCTTTGTGATGTACCTACCCTCCATACTACACATGGAAGGTGATGGTGCAGGAGTGTTTGCTTTGTGATGTACCTACCCTCCATACTACACATGGAAGGTGATGGTGCAGGAGTGTTTGCTTTGTGATGTACCTACCCTCCATACTACACATGGAAGGTGATGGTGCAGGAGTGTTTGCTTTGTGATGTACCTACCCTCCATACTACACATGGAAGGTGATGGTGCAGGAATGTTTGCTTTGTGATGTACCTACCCTCCATACTACACATGGAAGGTGATGGTGCAGGAGTGTTTGCTTTGTGATGTACCTACCCTCCATACTACACATGGAAGGTGATGGACAAGTTGTTCCAGATTACGCGTGAGTTATGGTTGTGCTGTTTTTGTCTTTTAATAGTTTTATACAGTCTGTTGTTTCATGTTCTTTCATGATCGTGTACATTTTCTATTACAGATAAGTGAAGTATTACTGTGTTGTATCATACTGTATTGTATTGTGTTGTATTGTTACAGTGCAGGAGGGTAAGAGCTACGTGTGCATCTTAGACTTCACATGTTGAAGTTGCAAGGAAGCTACAGCTGGAGGACAAGAGGAGGCAGAGAAAGCAGACTGCAGCTTCCTCTCTGCCCTCGGCCTCACTTTGTCTGTGAAGGGAGCAAGCCAAAGTGACTCTGCCGCCACTCCAGATACATACTGCCCCAGTGCAGTCTAACTGACCAAGGCAGGGTCCAACACAAGCCTTTGCCCGTTTGCTGTAGAACAACCTGTTTTATTAGGGCAAAGAAAACTCTATCTAGACCTGCCCAAACAGGCAACCAACTTTTCCTCAGAATAATTTTCGATTGAAGCACACAACTGCTTGAAAACTGTGTTGGTGCACAATGATGATGAAGGTCATCTCTTGTCTCAAGAAAAAAAAACTAAAATAAAATGGATAAGAGGGACACCCTGCAAACATGCAAATTTAATAACAGTAATTGTAAGAACAGCAAAATATATCAAAATTAATTTTACTGGCAGAAGACAAAGATGGAAACACACACAAATGGTGTTCACTGTTGGCTAGCAGCCTTTAAAGACACAAAACAATGATACAAGTAAATGACAATATTTACAGGAAAAAAGATAAAGAATATTTATAATTATATGTGTGAACCCATCAACTCTTGCATTACCAACAAGCATAATGATATGGCATAAATGTTCAATGCCAAACACATTAACACTTACTAGTTTTGTTACTGTGGTGGGGCAAAAATTCCAGCTAGTGGATTTTGTTTTTGGGCAGATGAAATTTTAATACCCTGATGGTTGCCCTGATGGGCAAATGGTTTCGTGGAATTGTGTCTGACTCTGCAAGGTGCTAACATTGTCTTCAGAGACAGTTGATTGCCTAATAAGAGGATCAACTTATAAATGTGCAGAGTGCCGGAGGGTTTGAGCTGTGCCATACTCCTGTCTTCACTTGGTGCGAGGGGAAGGTTGTCCGATCCATCATGACGGAAGCTGGGGACCCCCCTCGTGATAGTTGCCTGTGATCTCCGCACCACTGAAGTCCATTCCAGGGTTCTGTAAAAACCATGGAATTCTGCAGAACAAACACATCCATTCTTTGATGAAATTCGTTTGGTACCAACTTAAAGAGAAAATGCATCAATCACCATCAAATATGTGTCTTTTTTTAATGCAAATTCACATCCAAACACACACACACACACTCACACACACACACACACGCACGCACACGCACGCACACACACACACACACACACACACAAGGACAAACACGATCAGAGGTCAGAATGTTGCAATTTGCACTTAAGGGTTAATAAAAGCATCCTGAACTTACTTTAGGGAGCTGGGGATGAGGTGAGGGGGTGGAGGGGTGGGGGTGAGGGTGGGGGCTGGGGAGGAGGAGGAGGGGGAAGAGGAAAGGGAACCACAGAGTACTTTCAAAAACTTTCTCTACAATCTATCAACTGTTTCGAGACAAAGAGGAAAAAATGTGCAGATAAATTAACACCATAACAAGTGAAAAGATAGCACAAAGTATTAGAGAATATATAAATTTACTTTTCCTTGCCATAAAGTCCCAAGAACTGCATAAATTTTGTTTGCATCCACCTGTCTCTGGCCTTTCACGAAAGTGAAACCATACCTACAGCTGAATCAGTCTGCAGTGTTGTCTTTGTGACTGTTGGCAGACCTGCCACCTTTTCCACACTCAGAATCAGAATATTCCTGATAAAAATATATTGTAAATTTTTTTTCTTAAAAAAATTGAAACTGGGGTGGAGGTGGGGTGGATTGGAATTACCGAGTTTTTTCCTGCCAGCCAACACATGACATGAACTGTCCTTAATAACATTACAACTCTTGCAACAAATGTACATAATAAAGACTATGTACAGTTAATATTTGAAGTCTTTTCCCCCTGTACACTTCATACAGGTTTGACGATTTCTAAATTTTTACCCAGGGAATTTACTTCTCTGCTGACTTGGTCTTCAGCTGCACACTCTTTGACTGCTGCAGGGTGGGCTACACTGTGCCCTGAGGCATCATGCTCAGTTTCCTAGCAGCTAGGGAGAACTCTCAGAGCCCAAACCCCAGCCAAGGGAGCCAACATTTCTCTTTGTCGCAAGATTTGCGCAAGGTGTGAGTGGAATTGAACAGAAAGTTCTAAGCCAGGTAGTGTCGCTATCTGGAATGCTAGGCATGCACTGGGGTGCACCTAAAATAGTAACAAAAGCTGAGACCCAACACTTGTTGCTAACCGGAGTGATTAGCTAGGGGGGTAGAGGGGTCAGGAGATTCGATTGAGGGTGAACGAGTCCTACCGAAGGGTGCCACTGGTCGCCGGAGTGACCAGTCCCAAGGGTCAGCCAGGGGGCTGGAGTCCAAGTGTCCCGGGGATACTGAGGGAGCGGAGGAGTGCCGTCCGCTGGGTTACAGCTTGGTGGATTACCACGACGAGAGATTGGAGGCGCGTGGGCAGGAGCCCCGCGCAACTGTCTGTGTAGGCAGTATGTGTTACATGTCAACCGTGCTCGGATTACCGTGTTGATTCCAGAGGGAAGTAAGGACACGAATTGGTAAGAGAGTTCTCTTGTACCCGTTAGATCCATGAATGAGACGGAGAGATTGACAGTAACTTTGGCAGAGGCCATCACGTTCTCAGAGCGCGAGTGAGGTAAGAGAGAGACCCCGCAGGAAGTAGCCAGAAAGACGCTATCGGTAACCTCAATCTGGAGGGAGAGACTGCGTGGGGAGAAGTCATAGGAACTATCTACTAATCTCGAGTGAGGAGATTGAGTGTTGATATCTCTGAGTAACGAATAACGGTAGTGAAAAGTTCTATTGTTTGGAGTGGAGAGAGAGTTAATTGTGGACTGTTTTCACTGCAGGAGTGGACCGGTAGTAAACGCTAGCGCATTTGTTATTTTATGTAAATTGAGTGTCGGGCGTCCTTCCACCCGCAGCGAGAGCTGCGATTGGAGGGCGCTCAATCTTCTTCTCAGAAGTTGCTTGAGGCCCGCCCATTGGGGCGTGTCACTTCATTGCCTGAACTCGTGCGTAGGAAGGATTGTTGTGTACGGTTGTACCCTTTTTGGGACTTATCTTTTTTTGTGGGTTGGGATTTTCTTTCAGCCTTTGTTTTTATTGATTAAACTATTGTTGTGAAACTGTACCCTACCCTCAGTGTCTCATTTTGTTGTTGTTTTTCCTACTTATTTACTTTTATCATTGCAGGAGAGTGGCAATTAGGGTTTTGCTGAAAATCCTCAGGTGTAATTTCCATCACAAATTCTCAGTAACAGATATTTATAGAATTTTATCATACATCCACGCGACACTCTTCCACGGCCTGCTTAGTTATAAAGGCAGCATGTTCTGCGAGCCAAGCCTGCTTAGTTATAAAGGCAGCATGTTCTGTTAGCCAGGCCTGTTTAGTTATAAAGGCAGCATGTTTTGCGAGCCAGGTCTGTTTAGTTATAAAGGCAGCATGTTCTGCGAGCCAGGCCTGTTTAGGTATAAAGGCAGCATGTTCTGCGAGCCAGGCCTGTTTAGTTATAAAGGCAGCATGTTCTGCTAGCCAGGCCTGTTTAGTTATAAAGGCAGCATGTTCTGCGAGCCAGGTCTGTTTAGTTATAAAGGCAGCATGTTCTGCCAGCCAGGTCTGTTTAGTTATAAAGGCAGCATGTTCTGCCAGCCAGGCCTGTTTAGTTATAAAGGCAGCATGTTCTGCTAGCCAGGCCTGTTTAGTTATAAAGGCAGCATGTTCTGCGAGCCAGGCCTGTTTAGCTGTAAAGGCAGCATGTTCTGCGAGCCAGGCCTGTTTAGTTATAAAGGCAGCATGTTCTGCGAGCCAGGCCTGTTTAGTTATAAAGGCAGCATGTTCTGCGAGCCAAGTCTGACTCGACAAAGTTTAGTTCATTTTGTTGGCTTACACTAGCAAAAGCAATATCTGAGAGTGGAACTCATATGCCCGTGTCATTAATAGTTTGATGTTATCAACTTTGTGACGTGCAATAAAATCTCTCTTTATGCTTTGAATTCCAAAACTACATAACAGATAACATTTCTTTTTGATTGTTATTCCCAAGCAAGATAACAGATAGCCTCCAAATTGTAATGGATTCTTCCTATGGAGAAACCCTTGCCCTCCACCAAATTTCATCAGGATCTGTTTTTAACTTTTCAAGTCATTTTGCTAATTAACTAATTAACCAACAAACTGAGGGTAAAACATAACCTCCTTGGTGGAGGAATAGATGAAAACAGCGATTCCCTTCCAACAGAAGTCCTTGCCTCTGTTTTGTTCTTACAAACAAGAGAGAAAACACTTTCTGCCTCTGCATTCCTGTGGGGAACTGCCATGAGATTTTTCATAAACTGCACAAATATGGGTTACTTTATTTATTTTAGTGTACCAAAGTCAGAAAAAAATGTCAGCTTGAAGTTGAATTATAAAATGTTGCTGTATGTGGCAGGTTTGCTGTAGGTGGCAGGTTTGCTGAAGGTGCCAGGTTTGCTAAATGTGGCAGGTTTGCTGTATGTGCCAGGTTTGCTGTATGTGCCAGGTTTGCTAAATGTGGCAGGTTTGCTGTATGTGCCAGGTTTGCTGTATGTGCCAGGTTTGCTAAATGTGGCAGGTTTGCTGTATGTGGCAGGTTTGCTGTATGTAGCAGGTTTGCTGTATGTGGCAGGTTTGCTGTATGTGCCAGGTTTGCTGTAGGTGCCAGGTTTGCTGTATGTGCCGCTGCTATGTGACCTGGTTTGCTGTATGAGGCCTAGGTTTGCTGTATGCTGTCCAGGTTTGCTGTTATCTGTATTTGGGCAGGGGTTTTGCTGTATGTTGGCCAGTTTTGCTGTCTGTGCCAGTTTGCTTGTTTGCCAGGTTTGCTGTATGTGCCAGGTTTGCTGTATCTGTATGTGGCAGGTTTGCTGGTGCTTTATGGCGAGGTCATATTGACTTGTATGTGCGCCCCGGTGTGGCGTGGTATATCATGTAACTGGTGTCGTGGCACGTGTTTGCTGTATGTGGTGCTATGTTGAGGCCATGTGTGTGCTGTATGTAGTACTGTGTCCAGGTTTTTGCTGTTTGATGTGCCAGTTTTGCCTTGCATGTGGCAGGCTGTGACTGTATGTGGCCCCGGTGGTAATCTGTTTCGACTGTAAATTGCTCCCTTGTGATGTGCGCCAGTTTTTACATGCAAGTGCTTTATCTGTATGTGCCAGTTTTGCTTTATTCTGTAACTTGGCCTTGAGGCCCAAGCCCACCTCATTGTGGCCCTCGATATTCTATCTCGTACAATATGCCAGGTTTGTTGGCTGGCCTATTGGCTTATGTGTCCACAGGTTTTGCCGATAAGTTGCTCTGTCTTGTGGGCTCTCAGGTTATGATGTTCTTTGTACTATTCCTGTTATGTTGCCAGGTTGGCGTGACGGTCTGTATCTGTATGTGCCAGGTTTGCTGTATGTGCCAGGTTTGCTGTATGTGCCAGGTTTGCTGTATGTGCCAGGTTTGCTGTATGTGCCAGGTTTGCTGTATCTGTATGTGCCAGGTTTGCTGTATGTGCCAGGTTTGCTGTATGTGCCAGGTTTGCTGTATGTGCCAGGTTTGCTGTAGGTGTGCCAGGTTTGCTGTATCTGTATGTGCCAGGTTTGCTGTATCTGTATGTGCCAGGTTTGCTGTATCTGTATGTGCCAGGTTTGCTGTATGTGCCAGGTTTGCTGTATGTGCCAGGTTTGCTGTATGTGCCAGGTTTGCTGTATGTGCCAGGTTTGCTGTATGTGCCAGGTTTGCTGTATGTGCCAGGTTTGCTGTATGTGGCAGGTTTGCTGTATGTGCCAGGTTTGCTGTATGTGCCAGGTTTGCTGTATGTGCCAGGTTTGCTGTATGTGCCAGGTTTGCTGTATGTGCCAGGTTTGCTGTAGATGCCAGGTTTGCTGTATGTGCCAGGTTTGCTGTATGTGCCAGGTTTGCTGTATGTGCCAGGTTTGCTGTAGTGCCAGGTTTGCTGTATGTGCCAGGTTTGCTGTATGTGCCAGGTTTGCTGTATGTGCCAGGTTTGCTGTATGTGCCAGGTTTGCTGTATGTGCCAGGTTTGCTGTATGTGCCAGGTTTGCTGTATGTGCCAGGTTTGCTGTATGTGCCAGGTTTGCTGTATGTGCCAGGTTTGCTGTATGTGCCAGGTTTGCTGTATGTGCCAGGTTTGCTGTATGTGCCAGGTTTGCTGTATGTGCCAGGTTTGCTGTATGTGGCAGGTTTGGCTGTATGTGCCAGGTTTGCTGTATGTGCCAGGTTTGCTGTATGTGCCAGGTTTGCTGTATGTGCCAGGTTTGCTGTATGTGCCAGGTTTGCTGTATGTGCCAGGTTTGCTGTATGTGCCAGGTTTGCTGTATGTGCCAGGTTTGCTGTATGTGCCAGGTTTGCTGTATGTGCCAGGTTTGCTGTATGTGCCAGGTTTGCTGTATGTGCCAGGTTTGCTGTATGTGCCAGGTTTGCTGTATGTGCCAGGTTTGCTGTATGTGCCAGGTTTGCTGTATGTGCCAGGTTTGCTGTATGTGCCAGGTTTGCTGTATGTGCCAGGTTTGCTGTATGTGCCAGGTTTGCTGTATGTGCCAGGTTTGCTGTATGTGCCAGGTTTGCTGTATGTGCCAGGTTTGCTGTATGTGCCAGGTTTGCTGTATGTGCCAGGTTTGCTGTATGTGCCAGGTTTGCTGTATGTGCCAGGTTTGCTGT
This sequence comes from Theodoxus fluviatilis, assembly GCA_034096865.1. NCBI lineage: Eukaryota > Metazoa > Mollusca > Gastropoda > Cycloneritida > Neritidae > Theodoxus > Theodoxus fluviatilis. The sequence continues at coordinate 41,369 of JAWQFJ010002631.1, forward strand.
ATGTGCCAGGTTTGCTGTATGTGCCAGGTTTGCTGTATGTGCCAGGTTTGCTGTATGTGCCAGGTTTGCTGTATGTGCCAGGTTTGCTGTATGTGCCAGGTTTGCTGTATGTGCCAGGTTTGCTGTATGTGCCAGGTTTGCTGTATGTGCCAGGTTTGCTGTATGTGCCAGGTTTGCTGTATGTGCCAGGTTTGCTGTATGTGCCAGGTTTGCTGTATGTGCCAGGTTTGCTGTATGTGCCAGGTTTGCTGTATGTGCCAGGTTTGCTGTATGTGCCAGGTTTGCTGTATGTGCCAGGTTTGCTGTAGGTGCCAGGTTTGCTGTATGTGCCAGGTTTGCTGTATGTGCCAGGTTTGCTGTATGTGCCAGGTTTGCTGTAGGTGCCAGGTTTGCTGTATGTGCCAGGTTTGCTGTATGTGCCAGGTTTGCTGTATGTGCCAGGTTTGCTGTATGTGCCAGGTTTGCTGAAGGTGCTAGGTTTGCTGTATGTGCCACTCCCGAGCAACAAGGAGATGTCAGCAAGTTGAACTTAGCCAACGTTGCCCTCCTCATCCAACACATCTCACTCTCTCATTGCTTCTTCTACAGCCTGCACCACCTGTGCGTGGGTGGAAAAAATAGACCCACCATGTCTCCCTACTCCATATCCAAGAGGTGGATAACTAAGAAAATCGAGACGTGGCTTCGACTTACTCTATCTAGCTCTAGAGTTTTTCCGAGACCAATTGTTTTACATAGCCTACAAAAGGCTATCCAACTCTCACGTGAAAACAAGTGAAGTGAAACAAAAGTTACCTGAAGAAAGCCAAAGCATGAGTGTTGAGTGGCAGCTTACCTCAAGCTGATACCTTTGAAGAGTCAGCTTCTGTTGCATCTGGTCGTAGACAAGGGGGTCTGCTGCATACTGGCCTACCAGAAGGGACGGCCAGCAGTGGTCAGCTCCAGGGACTGACTTCTGCACATTGATCCTCAGCAGCTTTCTGTCCTCTGTACAAAAATCACCAATGACCAGTGCTAACAACCAAATGGTCCTGACAGTATAAGTTATAATGCCATTGCACAACGCCAATGACTAGCAACAACAAAATGCTCATAATAAAAACAACAATGACAGCACCATAGCAATATGACCAATAACAAGCTGCAGTAACGAAATGCTCTTGAGGATGGTGTCAACAATGACAGCAAAAACGATCATGACATTTCATAAACACATAGTCGGGGCCCTAGGCCAGAGGTTTGACTGCTCACATACCATTGCTCGCAGTGTTAGTGGCATTTGAAGCTTCAAGAATCCTAGTGTTGCATCCTTGGGCAAGGTGTTAACTCACACCAGTTGCTTCTCCCCACCCAGGAATAAAATGGAGTACCTGGGAGGTCAGCAATGGCACACCATAGTGCAGTTAAGCCTTGCATGTGGCCATGAGCCAGCATTGGGTTAGAATACTCTCCAGGGAGGAGTTGGTGCTGGTGCCATTGTTTGTCCCCTGTTGCCAGTGAAGGAATGACGACGTGGTCCAGTGATCAGGGGCGAAAAAGCTCAGCAGTTGGAGACCCAGATGGGAGAGATAAGGCAGTACGTGAAACCTCACCTGCAGACCCAGATGGGAGTGATAAGGCAGTACATGAAACCTCACCTGCAGACCCAGATGGGAGTGATAAGGCAGTACGTGAAACCTCACCTGCAGACCCAGATGGGAGAGATAAGGCAGTACATGAAACCTCACCTGCAGACCCAGATGGGAGTGATAAGGCAGTACATGAAACCTCACCTGCAGACCCAGATGGGAGTGATAAGGCAGTACGTGAAACCTCACCTGGAGACCCAGATGGGAGAGATAAGGCAGTACATGAAACCTCACCTGCAGACCCAGATGGGAGAGATAAGGCAGTACATGAAACCTCACCTGGAGACCCAGATGGGAGAGATAAGGCAGTACATGAAACCTCACCTGGAGACCCAGATGGGAGAGATAAGGCAGTACATGAAACCTCACCTGGAGACCCAGATGGGAGAGATAAGGCAGTACATGACACCTCACCTGGAGACCCAGATGGGAGAGATAAGGCAGTACATGAAACCTCACCTGGAGACCCAGATGGGAGAGATAAGGCAGTACATGACACCTCACCTGCAGACCCAGATGGGAGAGATAAGGCAGTACATGAAACCTCACCTGGAGACCCAGATGGGAGAGATAAGGCAGTACATGACACCTCACCTGCAGACCCAGATGGGAGAGATAAGGCAGTACATGAAACCTCACCTGGAGACCCAGATGGGAGAGATAAGGCAGTACATGACACCTCACCTGCAGACCCAGATGGGAGAGATAAGGCAGTACATGAAACCTCACCTGGAGACCCAGATGGGAGAGATAAGGCAGTACATGACACTCACCTGGAGACCCAGATGGAGAGATAAGGCAGTACATGAAACCTCACCTGGAGACCAGATGGGAGAGATAAGGCAGTACATGAAACCTCACCTGCAGACCCAGATGGGAGAGATAAGGCAGTACATGAAACCTCACCTGCAGACCCAGATGGGAGTGATAAGGCAGTACATGAAACCTCACCTGCAGACCCAGATGGGAGAGATAAGGCAGTACATGAAACCTCACCTGGAGACCCAGATGGGAGAGATAAGGCAGTACATGACACCTCACCTGGAGACCCAGATGGGAGAGATAAGGCAGTACATGAAACCTCACCTGCAGACCCAGATGGGAGTGATAAGGCAGTACATGAAACCTCACCTGCAGACCCAGATGGGAGTGATAAGGCAGTACATGAAACCTCACCTGCAGACCCAGATGGGAGTGATAAGGCAGTACATGAAACCTCACCTGGAGACCCAGATGGGAGAGATAAGGCAGTACATGAAACCTCACCTGGAGACCCAGATGGGAGAGATAAGGCAGTACATGACACCTCACCTGCAGACCCAGATGGGAGAGATAAGGCAGTACATGAAACCTCACCTGGAGACCCAGATGGGAGAGATAAGGCAGTACATGACACCTCACCTGCAGACCCAGATGGGAGAGATAAGGCAGTACATGAAACCTCACCTGGAGACCCAGATGGGAGAGATAAGGCAGTACATGAAACCTCACCTGCAGACCCAGATGGGAGTGATAAGGCAGTACATGAAACCTCACCTGCAGACCCAGATGGGAGTGATAAGGCAGTACATGAAACCTCACCTTTACCTTACAGTGAGTGGCGAAGAAAAAGCAAGAGACAATGGTCTTGTTGTCTCGGTGTCCTGTGTGTGTGTACATCTGTATGTGTGTACATGCAAAAGATGATAGTCGTGTTGTCAAGGACCCGTTTGTGTATACATCTGTATTTATGTATGTGCTAGCAAAAGATGATGGTCTTGTTGTCAAGGTGGCCTGTTTGTGTATACATCTGTATATGTGTTTGTACGTGTGTATGTATGTCTTGCTGTCAAGGTGTCCTGTTTGTGTTTACATCTATACTCCTGTATGTACATGCTTGTCCATGATACTGGGACATTTGGGGACATGGCACAGTGGAACCCAAATCCCAAATGCAACTATTTGCAATGCAAAATATTGATTATTATGCCTTACTTGAAAATCCAGTACTAATCAAAATGTATATGTAGAAGGGAAGGGGGGACATATGCCAAATAGTCACATGGTAAAAACATGCAAAGTGACATTGGATTTTAATATGGAAAGGAAAGGAAGGATAGCATTGGTTGCTTTTTTGCATGATTCATTATATAGTGCTTTTGTTTGCTTTCAGTGGACATAAGAGGGACATAAGGACCCAGATAATTAGTTAAGTCACCAAATAGAGAAATGTCTCCATGAACTTCTTAGATTTTACATTGATCTCACATGGAATTGATTTCACACAAATGATAAGCAGATTTCCAAACTGGAAATTCTTTGAAAACTGGCATGAAAAGAGTACTTAGAAATAAAGATCATTCTTCAGGAAAGCTTTTTTTTTACTTCCTTCAAACTAATCTCAAACACACTTGTGAGAGTGGTCATTTATCCCAGGCAGAATTGAATGGAATTGATGGTAACGAATACCTCTGCATTTTTCCAGTGTTAAAAAGTAAAGCTAATCATGAATCTATGAAAATAATATTCTAGTCATAAGGATGATTTATTTTCATGTTACCTACCAAGTATTTATGTGTGTGTGTGTGTGTGTGTGTGTGTGTGTGCATGTGTGTATGGGCGTGTGTGCATGCATGTGTGTGTGTCTGTGTGTGTGTGTGTGTGTGTGTGTGTGTGTGTGTGTATGGACGTGTGTGCATGTATGTGTGTGTGTCTGTGTGTTTGGGCGTGTGTGTAAATGTATAAAATGTATTGAGAGCTTATTCGCATATAAAAGAACTAGTATTCCAGATTATGCTCACGCAGTCAAGGGGTTTCCACTGTTTTCATATAAATTCCACTTGTTATGCAATGACTTGTTTGAACTTATTGAAGGAGGGCAGTAAGAGAAGTGTATAAATATTAAGCAGAAAGCCTATTGGCATTGGCTAGCTGAGATGGTTCCTTGATTTGATTCAGAAAGGAGGATGGGTGCTGGGTGGAGGGTAGGGGTGGGTGGGGTTGGGGGATGGGGGTGGGGGATGGGGGGGAGTGGAGAGAGAGAGAGAGAGAGAGAGAGAGAGAGAGAGAGAGAGAGAGAGAGAGAGAGAGAGAGGAGAGAGAGAGAGAGAGAGAGAGAGAGAGAGAGAGAGAGAGAGAGGAGAGAGAGAGAGAGAGAGAGAGAGAGAGAGAGAGAGAGGAGAGAGAGAGAGAGAGAGAGAGTGAGAGAGAGAGAGAGAGAGTGAGAGAGGAGAGAGAGAGAGGGAGAGAGAGGGGAGAGAGGAGAGAGAGAGAGGGAGAGAGGGAGAGAGAGAGAGAGAGAGAGAGAGAGAGAGAGGAGAGAGAGAGAGAGAGAGGAGAGAGAGAGAGAGAGAGAGAAGAGAGAGAGAAGAGAGAGAGAGAGAGAGAGAGAGAGAGAGAGAGAGAGAGAGAGAGAGAGAGAGAGAGAGAGAGAGAGAGAGAGAGAGCAGACATACAGACAGACAGACAGACAGGCAGACCAGACCAGACAGACACAAATACACACACACACACACACACACAACTCACACACAGGCAGGCACCACTCTCAGGGAGTATTCCAACCTGACGCTGGCTCATGGACACATTGAAGGTTATTCACAGTAATGTATGCCAACAGTGCTCTCACATGTACCCAGTTTTACTCCTGGTTGGTGAAAGCCAATGTGAATAACAAACCTTGACTAAGGATGCAAGTGTTGATTCCAAGTCAAAAGGAACAGTGGGTGGGTACTCTGATCACTGGACTAGAGCCCCATCACTTTCCACAATGAGTGTGATAACCTAACTGACCCTTTTTCCCCCCCTCTGTTGACCCTAAACTTAACTATTGAAAAAAAAGCATGCCATCCCATCTTCCGTCCATTGAGTGCTCTCAGAATCCACTATTTATGTTTTGAAAAAGCTTTTGCAGCAGAAGACAAACTTGATTTATATTCAGTCTGGTCTCTTCTATTCAAAACAAATTTTGTTGTCAAGTTCAGGCCAACCTACCAACCCTTTTTTTCCATGTCACCATAACCACAACTTTTTTCATGTTGGTCTTTTCATTAGGAAAAGGCATCATCAAAATAAGTTCAAAGTATTCAAAATTTGATTGAATTTCTTCACATATTATCATTAGAATGGCATACCTAATGTCCATATTGCATCATCTGCATGAACAGTTTCTGAAAAGTCTCCCTGAAACATTAAAACATTTCTGTTAAATTACAGCACAGAAAGCAGAAATGATGCACGTCTTGTGTTGATTCATCAGATTTCCTCACTCACGATGGATCTTTACCACCAGCACAACAGACCTGATGGTAATTGTATTTATGAACTCACTAGATTTATGTGTTGAAAACAAATAACTGGCAGGAGCTGAGAAACATTGACAGGAACCTATCGCTATCACTATCAGTATCTATCAGCAAATGAAAATATCGTTCTAGCTTGAAACAAATAATGCTACAATAATAAAAGAAGCAAATTCCTTACGTAAAAGAACCGCTACATAACTACCATTAACAACCAGTGAATTCATTATTAAGAATTATTTTCTAGTTTGCAGTTTCGACACAGATGTACGATATACACTACAGCGATCAACTATCAGAGCACCGTTTACGGCGTTAGATCATTTAACTATAACTAGGTTAAAACACAAACACTGAGAAAATCGTGATCAGTTTCGCTGTAACTGCGTAAGTCTCAGTGAGGCCAAAATTAAGAGCACACGTCACATACAATAATCTGGAAATACTAGTAAGAGTCTGTCACTAAAAGTAATTGATAGTTCTAGTAAAGTACATGTAGTGTGTACTAGAGTCTAGACTTGCCTCCACTACTGTCACTCCTCGCACGGCAACATACAGATGCTTAGGTTTTATGTCGCATTTTATATCCCTTGCTGAAGTACCATCATCGACTGATATTTCTATCGTTACGTCATCTACGGTCTGCCACCACATTCCCCATTTTGTTTTACAAGGAACACAGCCGCTTTTCTCGTCGAAATGGGCCATCACCGAGCTTGCAGCTATTCGAGTTATATTTAATGAAACAAGAGTTATTTCCCTTGGCTTTTAAGTCGTTTCCTGCTTTAGAGTTCATTTCCGGAAGTGAGCACACATGTGGATCGCTACATCTGTGCGGCACTATCTGACGCAAGAAGAGTAGAACGAACGAAATTAGTTGCAGTTTAATTACATCATCGCATTTCTTTATATATATATAAAGTTCTTCCTGTATCTGCTGCAAATAGGCTGGACATTCAAGACAACAGGTTTGTATGGGAGAAAACTTTAGCTCTGACCGTCTGAGTAGTCCTTGTAAACTAGTTATAGTAAGCGCTGGCCGTTTCCCACGCCACGAATGACGTGGTGAGACGTGCCCTTCAGAGCGCTCGAATACCATCTGCCCTGGAACCAACCGGGCTCGACAGAGGCGACGGCATGCGACCAGATGGGATGACCATCTTCCCCTTCTCCAACGGCCGAAGCTTGGTCTGGGATGTGACGTGCGTGGATACTTTCGCCCCCAGTAACAATACATCATCTCCAGCGCTCTGCAACCGTCATCTGCAGCTGAGGCAGCGGAAGGGAAGAAGAGGATGAAATACCGCATCCTGGCCGAACGACACCGCTTCGAGACCACCGGAGTCTTTGGTCCTTCAACACTCAAGACCATCGAGGAAATTGGACGAAGACTGAAGGGGGAGACGGGCGAGCCACGGGAGACCATGTGGCTCAAACAGAGAATCGGGATGGCTATCCTCCGATGCTATGCCTTCTGTGTCCTTGCCTCATCCAGGTCGCGAGATGACTGCGGAGAGTGACTGCGGGTTCCACAGGCCTAGGGCCAGTGACCACCGCACTTTTCACAGTGTAACTGCTCCACATTATCTACAGCACGATGGCTGCCCTGTGCTTCCAGAACTCTTTGACAGAACCCTTTCTAGCGTTCCTTTCGCCTTTCGACTGCTGCTCAGACTCTTGAGTTGATTGTATGCATTTCAACTGCTGCTCAAACTTTTAATTGTACGCTTTTCGGTGAGCACTATTCTGAATAAAAAGTTTGACAAGGAAAAAAGTATACAAGTGACTAGTCTGTAGTCATAGTGGGCCTACCTGATTCGCAAGAAGCAAATAAATAGGGACATCGTGACTTGACTTTCGCTTACTCTGAGCCAGTTTTGGGATTTTTCTGTTCAATGGTCTTACGTAGCCTACAAAGGCTGATAGGCCGTAAAACTCCATCAATTCCAGTTCAACCATCCATTCACTCATCTCACTGGCCATGTTTGATGCCGCCTAATCTGGGCTAATAGCAACAAAGACCATGTTACTATACATGTACGATCTTTGATTTCAATGCATGTGCATAAAATGATATCATACATGCTGCACAAAATCACAAATTTATCGTTTGGATTTGCTCATTTGAAATATTTTGTTTATCCTACATTGAACTTGAACGTATGATATTACATTTTTGTGTTGATGATCATTTCCATATTGTTATGTTAGGGTATCGAGTACACCGTGGCACCACGTGGCTGGGGAAAGAACTTGAGTTTGGATATGATTATGAACTCTAATAACTTGGCTTGCCAGTCTATTACGCACATGTGGAATAAACATACGGAGGACGGATTTGAGAAATTTTTGCATTTTGTTGTTGTTGACAATTTATTTGTGCTTGTCAGTCAAGTGAACTGAGTGAGGTGTGTTTTTTATTACTTCTTTGTCCTTCACATACTTAAGTTTAAATGTGGTACATCAAGTCAGGTCTGTTTCTGAGGCAGCAGTGCAGATAGTTTTGTGCAGTCCAGTGCAAGTTGGAAGTTACATTGGCATCATTTGAAAAGGAGGTAGAGAGGTCTGGAATAAAGACAGAGAAGGGTGCATTATACATGTGTTGCATGCATTCGCTTTCTTCCACTGGAGCTTGCTGCAACTGCTGGCTGATTTGCCTTGAAAATGGTGAAATGCTATACTGTAGTACATGATTTATCTTCAATATCACTCCTGCAGAGCAACAAGATGGTAACATCAATACAATATACATGTCATGCTGCAGCAAGTAGTTTAGTGATATATCGTATCGTCATGATGTGAAAAATGATAACATTTCATCAAGCAGCATCAACTACCGTTAATGTAATGATGTGTTTGACTGTTTTTAAGGGATGTAGATAGCAGCTCCTGACTTGCTTGTACTGTTTTGTTATGTCTTGTGCCCGGACCAGTACCTTGGTTAAAATCTCTTTAAAGTAAACATATCTTGGGCAGCTATCATTTGTGATTATTGAGCCATGACCTATGTTTGACTTGGAAACAAAGTCATCTACATAAAGTGCAAAATCTTTGGTGGGAGCTGCCACATGATAAAGAAGATACTACAGGGTTTTTGCTGCACTGTTATTGTTGCTGTACTTTTCTATCATCATTTGTATTTTTCATTGTACATGTATACAAAAATGTATAACCCTGTCTTCCATATTTTTCATGTGACTTCTCTTGAGTGTGTACAAGCTTAAATGTGTAATAGATGCACATCTGGTTCACAGAATGCAGCAACAGGGCCTCGCCGTGGAGCGGAAGAGCACGGCCAAGCTGCAGGAGATGCTGATGATAGAGAAGCAGATGCAGGACTACTGGGACAAGGACAAGACATTTGAGGTGGATGCCCCAGAACCCGGCTCAAAGGAAGCGCAGTGAGTGTGTCTGAAGTCTTCCCACAATAGGAAAGCAGAGGTCCATAAGAAAGGGCTGTCCTCATGCCAGCTCTGGCTGGTGGACATCTTTGCAAACTATGGTGCAGAACTTGCATTGATAAATTCATGCTGCTGCCATTGTACTTGCACCAATAGTGAGTAACAGGGGTAGTTTTTAGATGTTTCCCTCCAAGACTGCAGTAGTAGGGCTGGCAGGGCCTTCTGGAGCACCACAGTGAGGCAAGCTGTACGATTGAATGTCACCAGGGGTCATCATGGAGGAGCAACCACCTTCACTAGCTGTATCCACAAACCCCAACTCTTGTAGAGCCAGACACAAGCTCCAGGACCGTATGCAAATGTCACTGTTTTTCCATATGTGTTTCTGCACACACATACGCACATGCACACACATACTCATGCACACTCACATGCGCATGCACACATTCACACACATGCATGCATACAGTGATACACACATTCACTCATGATCATATGCTCATAATTTGGAGAAAGGTTGGTAATAAAGCAATTCATAAGTGTTGTCACAAACCATTTGGGTGCTAGGACTGGTGCCAGTGTAATGTATAGCATCCAAGGAGATTTCTGTGTTTAACATTTTTAACTGGCAGGCTGACAAATGACAGTAAATATCAGATCATGATGTGGATTCATTTTATGTACTTGCTGAAATCACACCAAAGACCACAATCCCATTTGTGATATATATGTGTAATTTTCCAACTGTGTCAAATATCTGGGTCTGCATGTCGACAGCCAACTAACTCTTACTCAGCATATCCGCCATGTGATATTGATTGCTCATCTGCAGCTGCGTCGGATTGCCAGCATCAGACGATGTCTTACCAAGAAAGCTGCTTCGACACTTATAATAACACTAGTCCTGTCCCTCCTGGATTACTGTAACAGCTTGCTGGCAGGAGCAACGCAAGAACAAATTCAGCGTCTGCAGTGCCTTCAAAACATCGGTGCTAGAATTGTTGCACGCCCTCCAAGAATGGCCCAAGTGTAGCCAATTCTAAGAAGTCTTCATTAACTCCCAGTGCAGCATCGCATTTAACACAAAGTTCTTAGCACTATGTTCAACTGCGTCTCAGGTGCAGCTCCACTCTACCTGCGAGCGCTGCTCGAGGAATATAAACCGATTAGAAATTTAAGATTATCCACTCAAAAACTTCTTTGTGTCCCATACCGACGGCTTGGTAACTATGGCCGCCGATCTTTCAGTTTTGTGGGACCCAGCTATCGGAACAACATTCCTGAACTGCTCAAAAAGTCCTCAAACTCTCTCATTTTAAGAAGGAACTTAAAACATAACTCTTTCATGGCTGACTCTTTTTTCTGTGTGCGCATTGAGCATGCCCAGAGGCGTGATGATTTGCTCGCTACATTACAAGAGCCCTCACATGTACCATAAATGCTCCATCTTTGTGTGAAATAAATTAACCCATTGGTAGGAGTAGGTTTCTTCCAGAGGGGATATATGGAAATTCAAAGCAACCAGATGTGAATCTGAACTGAGACTCGGTCCATTTCAACTGATGATATGAAGTAAATATTGTGTTGCATTGATGTGCATCACATACAGTTATTGCAATATTTGTTCTTCCTCTCAAGACACTTTGTGATCATCCATTGTTTTACTCCAGATGAAATTGCATGGAATTGACCAATGTAAAAATGAACTTTTAGTCATCATTTTCTTGTTTTGCATGTGACTGCATGTGCATTTGCAGCATGTAATTTAGATATCAGGGCTTGACAAATTCAGCAAATTCATTGTGGCCATAGCCAGGGCCACCTAGGCCCAAAATCTGCTGGCCCCACCCAAAAACAGGTGGCCCCACCCAAAAACAGGTGGCCCCGCCCAAAAACAGGTGGCCCCACCCAAAAACAGGTGGCCCTTACATTCAAGTAACAGTCAATCACACTTTCTTTCTTCAGATATTCACATCACATTCACAGTTGAAGTAGATGATTAGTTTTATACACAGTTGTGTTAGAAGGAGCCAGCTCTGGATCCATAGATCAGGTAGAGCCGAGTCACATTGAAACAAGAAACATCACTAGGGGAAAACGTTGTACATTGCTAGACCACTGTTCATCCAACTGTGTGATCTTCCTCTGAACTTGAAACATTCTTTGCAAGAAAAATGAATTTAATTTCCAGAAATAATTTGATGCACACATTTGGATGAATTCCCAGATATAAAGAAAAATTGTAGACTCAACTTTCACAGAGCTTGCCAAATCATGTGGCAAGAGTGCTGAACCATATGTAGGCACACATCAAGGAAAATAACTCAAAATGATTCAGTTTGCACCCTCTGATGACTCAGAAAACTTTGTCTGCAGTTTGTGATTGTTTCATGCATAGGGGGAAAAGGTGAAAAATGAAGGAGTCCAATCTGTCACTCAGTTTCTAGTGCATGTGGCCCCACAGTGGTTTCTAGTGCATGTGGCCCCACAGTGGTTTCTAGTGCATGTGGCCCCACAGTGGTTTCTAGTGCATGTGGCCCCACAGTGGTTTCTAGTGCATGTGGCCCCACAGTGGTTTCTAGTGCATGTGGCCCCACAGTGGTTTCTAGTGCATGTGGCCCCACAGTGGTTTCTAGTGCATGTGGCCCCACAGTGGTTTCTAGTGCATGTGGCCCCACAGTGGTTTCTAGTGCATGTGGCCCCACAGTGGTTTCTAGTGCATGTGGCCACCACAGTGGTTTCTAGTGCATGTGGCCCCACAGTGGTTTCTAGTGCATGTGGCCCCACAGTGGTTTCTAGTGCATGTGGCCCCACAGTGGTTTCTAGTGCATGTGGCCCCACAGTGGTTTCTAGTGCATGTGGCCCCACAGTGGTTTCTAGTGCATGTGGCCCCACAGTGGTTTCTAGTGCATGTGGCCCCACAGTGGTTTCTAGTGCATGTGGCCCCACAGTGGTTTCTAGTGCATGTGGCCCCACAGTGGTTTCTAGTGCATGTGGCCCCACAGTGGTTTCTAGTGCATGTGGCCCCACAGTGGTTTCTAGTGCATGTGGCCCCACAGTGGTTTCTAGTGCATGTGGCCCCACAGTGGTTTCTAGTGCATGTGGCCCCACAGTGGTTTCTAGTGCATGTGGCCCCACAGTGGTTTCTAGTGCATGTGGCCCCACAGTGGTTTCTAGTGCATGTGGCCCCACAGTGGTTTCTAGTGCATGTGGCCCCACAGTGGTTTCTAGTGCATGTGGCCCCACAGTGGTTTCTAGTGCATGTGGCCCCACAGTGGTTTCTAGTGCATGTGGCCCCACAGTGGTTTCTAGTGCATGTGGCCCCACAGTGGTTTCTAGTGCATGTGGCCCCACAGTGGTTTCTAGTGCATGTGGCCCCACAGTGGTTTCTAGTGCATGTGGCCCCACAGTGGTTTCTAGTGCATGTGGCCCCACAGTGGTTTCTAGTGCATGTGGCCCCACAGTGGTTTCTAGTGCATGTGGCCCCACAGTGGTTTCTAGTGCATGTGGCCCCACAGTGGTTTCTAGTGCATGTGGCCCCACAGTGGTTTCTAGTGCATGTGGCCCCACAGTGGTTTCTAGTGCATGTGGCCCCACAGTGGTTTCTAGTGCATGTGGCCCCACAGTGGTTTCTAGTGCATGTGGCCCCACAGTGGTTTCTAGTGCATGTGGCCCCACAGTGGTTTCTAGTGCATGTGGCCCCACAGTGGTTTCTAGTGCATGTGGCCCCACAGTGGTTTCTAGTGCATGTGGCCCCACAGTGGTTTCTAGTGCATGTGGCCCCACAGTGGTTTCTAGTGCATGTGGCCCCACAGTGGTTTCTAGTGCATGTGGCCCCACAGTGGTTTCTAGTGCATGTGGCCCCACAGTGGTTTCTAGTGCATGTGGCCCCACAGTGGTTTCTAGTGCATGTGGCCCCACAGTGGTTTCTAGTGCATGTGGCCCCACAGTGGTTTCTAGTGCATGTGGCCCCACAGTGGTTTCTAGTGCATGTGGCCCCACAGTGGTTTCTAGTGCATGTGGCCCCACAGTGGTTTCTGGTGGCCTTGGGCAAGCAGTTGTGGCCTGGATGTCAACATTGATTTACCTGTATCACTATACACCCTTTTAATAATAATAATAATGAGTATTTATATAGCGCTTTCCATGCACAAAGCGCTTTACAAAGTTTAAAAAGAACTTGGCCACAACAAGCACACTACAAACAACTATAGCAACAAAAAGGCAAGATAAAGCCGCAAACAGACATCAATCATGCAAACATACAAATGATACATGCAAAAACTGAAAAGCAACAGAAACATAGAAAAGGAACATAAGCACACAAGGAAATAAGGCAAAGCAACAATATCAACCATGCAAGCAAGCAAGCAAACAACTATTGCAACAAAAAAGCCAGAAACAAACGGATCCATGCAAGCATAGAAGCAAACAACCATAGCAACATAGAAAAAGAACACAAAAACATACAAACAAGCAAACAGATTAAAGTAATACATACTGACAAGCAAGACTAGACAGGAGGCACACACCTGATAAAAAAATACCACAAGTGTGAAAATTACTGATGCAGAGGTTTTTCAAAGTGTTGTGTGAAAAAGAGGGTTTTGAGGTTAGATTTAACTGAGCGGGGGAGAGAGTTCCATGCGACGGCAGCAGAGTGAGAAACAGCTCTTCCGCCGTGCTGATCGCGAGTGTAGGGTTTTATATAAAAAATTCTAGTGTTAGAGGATGAGCGGAGTGTTCTTGCGGGGGTGTATAGTTCGAATGGTTGTGAGAGGTATAGAGGAGCAGAGCTGGTGATGATTCTGAAACAGAGGCAGCAGCACTGTTGCAGATTTGTTGATCCTCGTTTTTGTTGTTTGTCAAACTGAGGAAGGGCTATGCCTGAAACATTTCATCCTTCATTTAACTGGAAATTCCTTACACCTCCAAGCAGACATTGTGGTCATGTTAGTTTTGTCTTCAAGAATAAGGCTATCTTTTACCTATGTTCCACAGTGGTAAATCATGTTTTCATGTTGCCCCATGTGCTCGCCAGTGATATTTGCATTTAATTTGGTGCCTGTTGATTAGGAATGGGTTGCTGCTGTTGATGATGTATGAAAGTGATTTCGTGTGTTGGCAGTGTCTCCTCTGTAGATGAAATGTTGCATGTTACATAAGTCAGTGTGATCACTGCACACAAATCGTGCTGGACTGCACATACTAATGCTGGATTTTTCCTTGTTTGCAGACAGGAAAAACTGTTTGTCAACTTTCCCTTTCCATACATGAATGGGCGTCTTCACCTCGGCCACACCTTTTCCCTGTCCAAGTGTGAGGTAGGGGTCTTTCCAGTGGTACTCAAAGTTGGTCAAGACAGCCAACATTTCAAACGTATAGTTGATAAATAAAAGATATGGTACAATTTTTCTTGAGGTAAAAAACACACATAACAGAATTTAAGTAACTGTCATTGTAGTTATAGTTGTTATAGAGAGGGAAAATGAGTATTTCCTTGCAGTACCTGCTCCTCTTGAGAACTCGCCCACGGATGATGGTGCCTACATGGTAATGTTGTGAAGCATTTTTCACCATACAATTAATGTCACCATTAATTTGTCTTGTGAATGTGAAAAGAGGTTCCAAATCTAATTTAAGCAGATAAGGGTTTTTGCTACACACCCATGAATATAGGTGTAGGATGTGGTGACCGAAGTCTAAAGGACTGCAAGTAAAATGTTAATTAGAACATTTTGCAAATCGCCAAGAGAAGTTTAGAGAAACAGGAAGCCTGATGTATTTGGATAGTAGGGGCAGCTCCTTGTCAGTGTGGTTCCCATTGTCCCATTCCAAGCCCAAGCCAGAGACAGGACTTCATGCTACATGACAGTGAATGCGATCATGTACAGTGACCAGCAGTGATCAGTGGCAGATAGTGGAAAGTTTCAGGGATGTGTGCCAGATCTCTCAGTCATAGTCAAAGTTACTGTAACAGGTGGACTGAGTAGGCCACGCATAAAACTCAACCAAAACAATGGCAGTAAATGAGAAATACATATCAGTAGTAATTATGGTGTTGAGGAAGTTCCATTTTGGACAAATTTTCCTTTTTTGGCATGTCATGGACGTTGAACCAACACTCAGTCACACAGAGGGGAAGGTGCATCATAGATGTTCACTTTATACACGTACATTCATACTCATTCATGCACACCCAGGGTTCTGACACGCAGTAACAACACTGGGCAGCAGCCGATAGGGAATTGCAAGAAATTAATCATCCAGATTCCTCCCTTCCCAAAGATTGAACCACGGCACTGCGCCTCACGCATAATCAAATGCCAAAGTTTGAACTACGGCACTGCGCCTCACACATAATCAAATGCCAAAGTTTGAACCACGGCACTGCGCCTCACACATAATCAAATGCCAAAGTTTGAACCACGGCACTGCGCCTCACACATAATCAAATGCCAAAGATTGAACCACGGCACTGCGCCTCACACATAATCAAATGCCAAAGTTTGAACCACGGCACTGCGCCTCACACATAATCAAATGCCAAAGATTGAACCACGGCACTGCGCCTCACACATAATCAAATGCCAAAGATTGAACCACAGCACTGCGCCTCACACATAATCAAATGCCAAAGTTTGAACCACGGCACTGCGCCTCACACATAATCAAATGCCAAAGTTTGAACCACGGCACTGCGCCTCACATATAATCAAATGCCAAAGTTTGAACCACGGCACTGCGCCTCACACATAATCAAATGTCAAAGTTTGAACCACGGCACTGCGCCTCACACATAATCAAATCCCAAAGTTTGAACCACGGCACTGCGCCTCACACATAATCAAATGTCAAAGTTTGAACCACGGCACTGCGCCTCACATATAATCAAATGCCAAAGATTGAACCACGGCACTGCGCCTCACACATAATCAAATGCCAAAGATTGAACCAAGGCACTGCGCCTCACACATAATCAAATGCCAAAGTTTGAACCACGGCACTGCGCCTCACACATAATCAAATGCCAAAGTTTGAACCACGGCACTGCGCCTCACACATAATCAAATGCCAAAGTTTGAACCACGGCACTGCGCCTCACACATAATCAAATGCCAAAGATTGAACCACGGCACTGCGCCTCACATATAATCAAATGTCAAAGTTTGCTCGCCTAAATCTGTCCGCCAAAGACTGGATTTAAAATGGTGACTACAGGTTGAGGAGCTTACAAAGCACTCATGCAGGAGGGAAGACTGCTAGATATGGGGCTGCCAGGAGCTGGAGATCTATAAATCAACAGTAAACATGGTGTTAAGAAAGTTCCTTTTATGACATTTTTTCTTTATTGGCATGTCATAGACGTTGAACCAACACTCAGTCACACAGAGGGGAAGGTGCATCATAGATGTTCACTTTATACATGTACATCCATACTCATTCACGCACACCCATCAATGTTCACTATTGATAGCATGAACCAACAAGGGACCTAACTCCTACTTGCAAAAAATTGTTATCTCCCATTCAGTCCCAATTTTTTGGCGATTTGGATGGGTCAAAATACACGCGAAAGCTTCGTTCTTATTGGTTGGATGATTTAAAATGCAATTAATGCTGATAGAAGAGACATAGCCCGAGGGGTGCACCAAAATGAGGAGCAGACCAGCTTCCAATTTACCGAAAAGTATCATGAAGGAAATGTTAGGAAAACTCGTTTAATGCTATAGAAGCACCGCACCACTCCAAAATAACTAATTTTAAGTGCTCTAATATTCAATTTATCGATGTTGTAAGTTTCAGAACATAATATGCGCGTTAAGTTACTTTTAAAACAGTTTTGACTAGACTACCCCGGCCGTTTCCGAGTGTTGACGGAGAATTCAGACTTTTACCGATGGCCATCTGTATTGATGTTTTAAACTGGTAACATCGGAGCGAAGTCCCCTGCAAAGCTCTGAAAGCTATATCTCTCTTTAATTTGATAGTGTTGATATATTAAAGAGATGCAAATTGCAATGGCAGTTCATATATTGCTGATCAGGTGTTAGTGAACGATGTTGAATCATCTCGAGTGAGTGAGTTCGGAG
The DNA here is from genome assembly GCA_034096865.1 of Theodoxus fluviatilis. Taxonomy (NCBI): domain Eukaryota; kingdom Metazoa; phylum Mollusca; class Gastropoda; order Cycloneritida; family Neritidae; genus Theodoxus; species Theodoxus fluviatilis. The sequence continues at coordinate 58,771 of JAWQFJ010002631.1, forward strand.
TGACCTAGTTCGTTCGACCACGCCTACGTGCGCTGTAGGCTACTGCCGGCTAATGCTGTATGCGGCAGAATGCCTAGTTTTGCCCAACAGCAAAGTTATCATTGTGCCTGTTCAAAACAACAATGTGGACATTTTCCTTAGGTGAGGGAGAGAAATGGCAAGGTACTGAATTTTATTTGTTGATCTATATCATGTAGGCTGCCAGTTTTTCTTGAAAAAACCATTACGGATATCACAAAAAAATTAATTACTCACCCCACATCATGGATATATTCATGAAACTTATTTCCTAGATTTGGGGGTACAAGATCAATTTTTAGTGCAAGTTTTGAAGCTCTAGGGCAAAAACTTTTTTTAATGGACTGGGTCCACTTTTTTGGACCTACGATTTTGACCTTCATTTGACCCATATTTTTGAAAATTCATTTAAAAAATCAATAATTGCTTTAAAGTGTTAAACCAAAGTGATTTGTATCATTTGGGTGACATAGTATCTGACTGATAAGAAAAAAGTGCTTGAAATTACTTTTTTTAATGGTTGGTTCATGCTACTAATTGATATTTAGATCTCCTGTTCCCAGCAGCCCCGTATCGAGTAATTTCCCCTCCTGCATGAGTGCATAATCAGCTTCTCAACCTCTACTCGCCTATTGAAACCCTGTCTTTGACGGGCGAATTTAGACCAGCAAGCTTTGTCATTTGATTATGTGCGAGGTGCAGTGCCATGATTCAATCCCTGGGATGGAAGAAATCTGAATTATTAGTTTATAGTAAAAGTCACTTTTAAATACATGGTAAGTACAGATGCAATTTTTTTACTTAAAAGTCTCTATCAAGCATAAAACAAAAACTGAACCTGTACTTACCTTGTACTTGTGTAACTTATGTCATCTGGTTTCATATTTCAGTCAATATTGGGTTCGGGGGTCAGAATAAAGTCACCATGTCTCCCTAGGCCAATAACTAGGGACACTGTGACTTGGTTGGCTTTGAAACTGTTCCAGTGATTCTCATACTTAATGGCCTTACATAGCCTATAAAGGCTGATAGGCCATAAAACGCCTTCTATCCATCCATCAGTCAATTGTTTGAATAAGTTTTGCTGCACTGTAGAGCTCTTGCATCCAATCACAGACAGTTATTGTTGTGGTTACTTCCTTCCCAGTTCACAGCAGGCTTCCAAAGGATGATGGGGAAACTGTGTCTCTTTCCCTTTGGTCTTCACTGCAC
>JAWQFJ010002631.1:62500-111936 GCA_034096865.1 Theodoxus fluviatilis
GGTGGGTCTGCCCTGCACACGCAGCAAGGCACATGCTGGACAGGCTCCCTGCAACTGACCCTGTTTCTCTCTCCATTCATACTTGGGGGCTCTCAGAGACTGCAGCTGTCATGTTGGTGGATCAGAACTCTCTTAAATAGTGGATCCATCTGTAGGTGGGACATCAATTTCAGATAATATTGTTTATGAACAAAATTTGAATGAAAAGTCTACCATTGGACCACTTGCTTCTTTGATATTTTCAATACATTGGCACCATCCTGAACAGTGGTAAGATTTTTATGAACAATACCACGTGAGCATACTTCTTGCATGTGTAATTTGTTGTGAAGCATGCATGGTTACATCACATTGTAATATGAAGTGCTTGATGAGTCAGTTACCAAGCAGACTGAGCAAACCTTTTTAGAGGGGTTTACTCAGATGAAGAGCAGCAGGAGGCCTTTATCAAGGCGTTGTGCCAGAAGCTGTAGACCAGCGGCCTGTTCCAGTCACCAGTGCTGCTTTCTAGAACTGCTTCATGTCTGTCTGACCTTCTCATGCATGCTTTCTCTATAAGAATATCTTGCAGCCTTTGGTGTGCCAAGAGGAGCCAGTGGACTTGTGGAGTAATCTTTGTGGTGTGTGTGTGTGTGTATTAGGTCGACTGGAGGAGGACCTTTATCACCACTGATGCCAACCCCTACTTCGACTCCTTTGTCCGATGGCAATTCCTCCACCTGAAGGAGAAAAACAAGATCTTTTTTGGAAAGAGGTAAGATCTGAGATGATGGTCCTTCTTTTGAAAGGGAAGAGCAGCAATGTGAATTGGTACTGTAGTGACACTGTACTGAATTGGTACGGTATTGGTCCTAAACTGAATTGGTACTATACTGGCCTTCCATGGCTTGCAATCTCAACTTTCCTTGACATGAATGAATAGAGAATGGTGATCCACTCATAGAAATCTGTCAAAAGTTCCTTTTTTTAGTTTTGTCAGCAGTTCATGATGATAATGCTTTGGTAGAACTTGACATTCATACAATCAATCCTTTTTAGTTTGCTTGATTGGAGAACAGCTTGAACCCCTCCAAAACCTGATATTTCATGCGTGCGTGTGTGAGAGAGATTTATCTGCAGGCTTGCTGGAAGTTAGTTGAGTTTGACTGCCTGTGGCTTCTTTCAGATGACAGCTGAGCTAGCACGGGGAGATTCTAATGCTGCCTGCCAATCCTATGAAATACTGGCAAACTCAAAGAAAAAGGAATTTACTGAAAATGTCACTAATAGTACACTAGCATGTACTATGTGCACTTAAGTTTGTGGGGTATTTTTTGGGGGGGATGAGGTGCAAGAGAACCTCAACTCAAGTATGTGAATGACTGAATCACAGGTTTTATTGTTGGTTTTAAAACTCATTCGCGACGTGCTGAACATGCTCATTGAGGCAACGTCATATGTTCATATGATGCTGCCCATTTGCATAATTTTCCTTCTTGTTTAATACAAGGGCTTTTTGAGCTTTGGTGGGTTGAGGGTGGGGATATTGTGTGGAGGCTTTGCAGAATGGCCCTTTCTCAGGATGTCCTGAATGATGGCACACAAATCCTCCGAAGGGAGTCATTGTCTTCCCCTGTCTGCCTCGTGCACTCCAGGTCTACCTTGCCAAGCTTGCTTGACAGTCCCTGCAAGAGTACTGATGAGTGGAGTGGTGTCATTGCTTTCAGATACACCATCTACTCCCCCAAGGATGGACAGCCCTGCATGGACCATGACAGGAGCAAGGGAGAGGTAGGCATGTCACCCGCTACTGCTGTCATACAGTGACTTCTTAGCAGTGATACATGAATTGGTGCTTGGTTAGGTGTTTTTAGTGTCTCCAGTGGTAGTCAGAACTTGAGCACTGATGTGTTCATGTCCTGAGGTTGAGGATAACAATTTGTTACATCCCATGTTGGCACTGCATCTTGCTCAGGGTTGCTTGTAGGAAGGATGTTGGTTTGGGTTTGCAAGCTGTTGTTAAGAGCATTAATGATAGGTGCTGTTGTGCCATCGTGGAGAATATGGAGAATAAATGAACATATCTTTATGGAATGAGTCAGATGCATGCATTATGAAAATGCACATCCAATGAATTTTCACTGTAGGCAATAGAGAGACTGACATACACTAATGTGCATCAGGAATAAACTAGCACACCAGCTCACTATTTATTAGTACCAGGTTGTTCAGTGATTAACAGCATCACTTTACGAGACTTCTTTGCCTGTCAATGCAATGTCTAGAAAATCCTCAGCTGCTCTCTGTGAATCTGTTCAAACTGTGCATTTATGCAACCTTCACAAGTGCTGGTTATGTTGAAGAGATTGTTCTCAAACTTTCTCATACTTACTCTCAAAACAAAGCTATCAGTAGATAAGGATTTGTACTCTGCTGCAACCCTGTGTCATAAATCTGTCCATGCATGTAACACTGTCTGTGCATGAATTGTACTTGGTGAACATCTACAATGCACCTACCCCACTGTGTGACTGCGTTAGCTTTGGTTCAATGTCTACGGTGTGCAAAAACAAGAAGTATTTACAGGAACTTCCCTCCCTTTCATCTTGTCTACTTTGTTGCTAATTGTCATCCAGTCTGACATAGTGAATCGTGTGTCCTACTGTAAATGCTATGTGAACATTTTTGCCTCCAGTTAAGAAGGTATGAGTTGAGCATGTTCAAGTTTATTAACATCCAGCTAGTGTTATTTCAGGGTGCCGTACTGTACATCCTAGAGACTTCCATCATCACTGTAAGCAGATCCCATGACATAGAGTTGTTTTGTATATCTGCAGAATGTGGGCCCACAGGAGTACACTCTGATCAAGATGGAGGTCCAGCAGCCCTACCCACCCAAGCTCAGGTGTGTGGGGGTGGGGGAGAGATTAGGTTTGGAGGTGGGATGGGTGCATGTGTATGTGTCATATGTGTCTGTCTGACTCACTTCCTTTCACTCTGAGGAAAGAAATGTCTTGCATGTTCACTAGTTGCAGTTATTTTCATGATACGCTGTTCCCAGAACAGAGGGGGTATTTCCCAGACTAAGGAAAAGCAAACCAAAGGGTGTTTCCGGTATTCATTTTAGGTGATTGCTGTAATCTTACAGGAGTTGGTATCAGCATTGGAATAAAAAAGCAGGCCGTGTCTGGTTTAGGAAATGGATTTATTACAAGACCTGACGGATTGGACATTGCGTATGACTACAGCGATCACTTCTTTTTTTTAAAACTTAAGACCAGAAATGTCTTGTGGGTTGCTTTGGATTGTTAAGCCATTGTCCTGGGAAACCCACCTCGATAGGTGTTTCCTCCTTTCGTTTTTTTCTTCTTTCAAAAATGTATAATGCCCAAACTGCTATGCACCATCCCTTCTGTCGCTCCCATCGGGCTCCTTGTTGCCCATACTGCTATGCACCATCCCTTCTGTCGCTCCCATAGGGCTCCTTGTTGCCTATACTGCTATGCACCATCCCTTCTGTCGCTCCCATAGGGCTCCTTGTTGCCCAAACTGCTATGCACCATCCCTTCTGTCGCTCCCATCGGGCTCCTTGGTGCCCATACTGCTATGCACCATCCCTTCTGTCGCTCCCATCGGGCTCCTTGTTGCCTATACTGCTATGCACCATCCCTTCTGTCGCTCCCATCGGGCTCCTTGTTGCCTATACTGCTATGCACCATCCCTTCTGCAGACCTGCCAAATGCTACGCTTTAGGAGTAGCATGCTACGCTTTCGACATGCTTGCTACGCTGCTACGCTTGTCCATAAAAACTACGCTTTTCCCGCATGCTTGAACTTTTGACCGCTATGGAGAATCCCCCCCCCCCCCCCGCTTTCACGCTGCCAGTGCAGCTTATCGCGCCGCCTTCACAGCCTTATCTTCCCCCTCCCCCCCCCTTTCACGCCGCCAGTGCAGCTTATCGCGCCGCCTTCACAGCCTTATCTTCCCCCCCGCTTTCACGCCATCGGGTCAGCTTATCACGCCAACCTCACAGCTTTATCTCTCCCCACCCCCCACCCCCGCTACGCCTATTCCTTCAATGCTACTCCAAATAGCTCTGGATGCTACTCTTTGGCATGATGGTGGGTTGGCAGGTCTGCTTCTGCTGCTCCCATAGGGCTCCTTGTTGCCTATACTGCTATGCACCATCCCTTCTGTCGCTCCCATAGGGCTCCTTGTTGCCTATACTGCTATGCACCATCCCTTCTGTCGCTCCCATCGGGCTCCTTGTTGCCTATACTGCTATGCACCATCCCTTCTGTCGCTCCCATAGGGCTCCTTGTTGCCTATACTGCTATGCACCATCCCTTCTGTCGCTCCCATAGGGCTCCTTGTTGCCTATACTGCTATGCACCATCCCTTCTGTCGCTCCCATCGGGCTCCTTGTTGCCTATACTGCTATGCACCATCCCTTCTGTCGCTCCCATAGGGCTCCTTGTTGCCTATACTGCTATGCACCATCCCTTCTGTCGCTCCCATCGGGCTCCTTGTTGCCTATACTGCTATGCACCATCCCTTCTGTCGCTCCCATAGGGCTCCTTGTTGCCTATACTGCTATGCACCATCCCTTCTGTCGCTCCCATCGGGCTCCTTGTTGCCTATACTGCTATGCACCATCCCTTCTGTCGCTCCCATAGGGCTCCTTGTTGCCTATACTGCTATGCACCATCCCTTCTGTCGCTCCCATAGGGCTCCTTGTTGCCTATACTGCTATGCACCATCCCTTCTGTCGCTCCCATAGGGCTCCTTGTTGCCTATACTGCTATGCACCATCCCTTCTGTCACTCCCATAGGGCTCCTTGTTGCCTATACTGCTATGCACCATCCCTTCTGTCGCTCCCATAGGGCTCCTTGTTGCCTATACTGCTATGCACCATCCCTTCTGTCGCTCCCATTAGGGCTCCTTGTTGCCTATACTGCTATGCACCATCCCTTCTGTCGCTCCCATAGGGCTCCTTGTTGCCTATACTGCTATGCACCATCCCTTCTGTCGCTCCCATAGGGCTCCTTGTTGCCTATACTGCTATGCACCATCCCTTCTGTCGCTCCCATAGGGCTCCTTGTTGCCTATACTGCTATGCACCATCCCTTCTGTCGCTCCCATAGGGCTCCTTGTTGCCTATACTGCTATGCACCATCCCTTCTGTCGCTCCCATAGGGCTCCTTGTTGCCTATACTGCTATGCACCATCCCTTCTGTCGCTCCCATAGGGCTCCTTGTTGCCTATACTGCTATGCACCATCCCTTCTGTCGCTCCCATAGGGCTCCTTGTTGCCTATACTGCTATGCACCATCCCTTCTGTCGCTCCCATAGGGCTCCTTGTTGCCTATACTGCTATGCACCATCCCTTCTGTCGCTCCCATAGGGCTCCTTGTTGCCTATACTGCTATGCACCATCCCTTCTGTCGCTCCCATAGGGCTCCTTGTTGCCTATACTGCTATGCACCATCCCTTCTGTCGCTCCCATAGGGCTCCTTGTTGCCTATACTGCTATGCACCATCCCTTCTGTCGCTCCCATAGGGCTCCTTGTTGCCTATACTGCTATGCACCATCCCTTCTGTCGCTCCCATAGGGCTCCTTGTTGCCTATACTGCTATGCACCATCCCTTCTGTCGCTCCCATAGGGCTCCTTGTTGCCTATACTGCTATGCACCATCCCTTCTGTCGCTCCCATCGGGCTCCTTGTTGCCTATACTGCTATGCACCATCCCTTCTGTCGCTCCCATAGGGCTCCTTGTTGCCTATACTGCTATGCACCATCCCTTCTGTCGCTCCCATAGGGCTCCTTGTTGCCTATACTGCTATGCACCATCCCTTCTGTCGCTCCCATAGGGCTCCTTGTTGCCTATACTGCTATGCACCATCCCTTCTGTCGCTCCCATAGGGCTCCTTGTTGCCTATACTGCTATGCACCATCCCTTCTGTCGCTCCCATCGGGCTCCTTGTTGCCTATACTGCTATGCACCATCCCTTCTGTCGCTCCCATAGGGCTCCTTGTTGCCTATACTGCTATGCACCATCCCTTCTGTCGCTCCCATCGGGCTCCTTGTTGCCTATACTGCTATGCACCATCCCTTCTGTCGCTCCCATAGGGCTCCTTGTTGCCTATACTGCTATGCACCATCCCTTCTGTCGCTCCCATCGGGCTCCTTGTTGCCTATACTGCTATGCACCATCCCTTCTGTCGCTCCCATAGGGCTCCTTGTTGCCTATACTGCTATGCACCATCCCTTCTGTCGCTCCCATAGGGCTCCTTGTTGCCTATACTGCTATGCACCATCCCTTCTGTCGCTCCCATAGGGCTCCTTGTTGCCTATACTGCTATGCACCATCCCTTCTGTCGCTCCCATCGGGCTCCTTGTTGCCTATACTGCTATGCACCATCCCTTCTGTCGCTCCCATAGGGCTCCTTGTTGCCTATACTGCTATGCACCATCCCTTCTGTCGCTCCCATAGGGCTCCTTGTTGCCTATACTGCTATGCACCATCCCTTCTGTCGCTCCCATAGGGCTCCTTGTTGCCTATACTGCTATGCACCATCCCTTCTGTCGCTCCCATAGGGCTCCTTGTTGCCTATACTGCTATGCACCATCCCTTCTGTCGCTCCCATAGGGCTCCTTGTTGCCTATACTGCTATGCACCATCCCTTCTGTCGCTCCCATAGGGCTCCTTGTTGCCTATACTGCTATGCACCATCCCTTCTGTCGCTCCCATAGGGCTCCTTGTTGCCTATACTGCTATGCACCATCCCTTCTGTCGCTCCCATAGGGCTCCTTGTTGCCTATACTGCTATGCACCATCCCTTCTGTCGCTCCCATAGGGCTCCTTGTTGCCTATACTGCTATGCACCATCCCTTCTGTCGCTCCCATAGGGCTCCTTGTTGCCTATACTGCTATGCACCATCCCTTCTGTCGCTCCCATCGGGCTCCTTGTTGCCTATACTGCTATGCACCATCCCTTCTGTCGCTCCCATAGGGCTCCTTGTTGCCTATACTGCTATGCACCATCCCTTCTGTCGCTCCCATAGGGCTCCTTGTTGCCTATACTGCTATGCACCATCCCTTCTGTCGCTCCCATAGGGCTCCTTGTTGCCTATACTGCTATGCACCATCCCTTCTGTCGCTCCCATAGGGCTCCTTGTTGCCTATACTGCTATGCACCATCCCTTCTGTCGCTCCCATAGGGCTCCTTGTTGCCTATACTGCTATGCACCATCCCTTCTGTCGCTCCCATAGGGCTCCTTGTTGCCTATACTGCTATGCACCATCCCTTCTGTCGCTCCCATAGGGCTCCTTGTTGCCTATACTGCTATGCACCATCCCTTCTGTCGCTCCCATAGGGCTCCTTGTTGCCTATACTGCTATGCACCATCCCTTCTGTCGCTCCCATCGGGCTCCTTGTTGCCTATACTGCTATGCACCATCCCTTCTGTCGCTCCCATAGGGCTCCTTGTTGCCTATACTGCTATGCACCATCCCTTCTGTCGCTCCCATAGGGCTCCTTGTTGCCTATACTGCTATGCACCATCCCTTCTGTCGCTCCCATCGGGCTCCTTGTTGCCTATACTGCTATGCACCATCCCTTCTGTCGCTCCCATAGGGCTCCTTGTTGCCTATACTGCTATGCACCATCCCTTCTGTCGCTCCCATCGGGCTCCTTGTTGCCTATACTGCTATGCACCATCCCTTCTGTCGCTCCCATAGGGCTCCTTGTTGCCTATACTGCTATGCACCATCCCTTCTGTCGCTCCCATAGGGCTCCTTGTTGCCTATACTGCTATGCACCATCCCTTCTGTCGCTCCCATAGGGCTCCTTGTTGCCTATACTGCTATGCACCATCCCTTCTGTCGCTCCCATCGGGCTCCTTGTTGCCTATACTGCTATGCACCATCCCTTCTGTCGCTCCCATAGGGCTCCTTGTTGCCTATACTGCTATGCACCATCCCTTCTGTCGCTCCCATAGGGCTCCTTGTTGCCTATACTGCTATGCACCATCCCTTCTGTCGCTCCCATAGGGCTCCTTGTTGCCTATACTGCTATGCACCATCCCTTCTGTCGCTCCCATAGGGCTCCTTGTTGCCTATACTGCTATGCACCATCCCTTCTGTCGCTCCCATAGGGCTCCTTGTTGCCTATACTGCTATGCACCATCCCTTCTGTCGCTCCCATAGGGCTCCTTGTTGCCTATACTGCTATGCACCATCCCTTCTGTCGCTCCCATAGGGCTCCTTGTTGCCTATACTGCTATGCACCATCCCTTCTGTCGCTCCCATAGGGCTCCTTGTTGCCTATACTGCTATGCACCATCCCTTCTGTCGCTCCCATAGGGCTCCTTGTTGCCTATACTGCTATGCACCATCCCTTCTGTCGCTCCCATAGGGCTCCTTGTTGCCTATACTGCTATGCACCATCCCTTCTGTCGCTCCCATAGGGCTCCTTGTTGCCTATACTGCTATGCACCATCCCTTCTGTCGCTCCCATCGGGCTCCTTGTTGCCTATACTGCTATGCACCATCCCTTCTGTCGCTCCCATAGGGCTCCTTGTTGCCTATACTGCTATGCACCATCCCTTCTGTCGCTCCCATAGGGCTCCTTGTTGCCTATACTGCTATGCACCATCCCTTCTGTCGCTCCCATAGGGCTCCTTGTTGCCTATACTGCTATGCACCATCCCTTCTGTCGCTCCCATAGGGCTCCTTGTTGCCTATACTGCTATGCACCATCCCTTCTGTCGCTCCCATAGGGCTCCTTGTTGCCTATACTGCTATGCACCATCCCTTCTGTCGCTCCCATAGGGCTCCTTGTTGCCTATACTGCTATGCACCATCCCTTCTGTCGCTCCCATAGGGCTCCTTGTTGCCTATACTGCTATGCACCATCCCTTCTGTCGCTCCCATCGGGCTCCTTGTTGCCTATACTGCTATGCACCATCCCTTCTGTCGCTCCCATAGGGCTCCTTGTTGCCTATACTGCTATGCACCATCCCTTCTGTCGCTCCCATAGGGCTCCTTGTTGCCTATACTGCTATGCACCATCCCTTCTGTCGCTCCCATAGGGCTCCTTGTTGCCTATACTGCTATGCACCATCCCTTCTGTCGCTCCCATCGGGCTCCTTGTTGCCTATACTGCTATGCACCATCCCTTCTGTCGCTCCCATAGGGCTCCTTGTTGCCTATACTGCTATGCACCATCCCTTCTGTCGCTCCCATAGGGCTCCTTGTTGCCTATACTGCTATGCACCATCCCTTCTGTCGCTCCCATAGGGCTCCTTGTTGCCTATACTGCTATGCACCATCCCTTCTGTCGCTCCCATAGGGCTCCTTGTTGCCTATACTGCTATGCACCATCCCTTCTGTCGCTCCCATAGGGCTCCTTGTTGCCTATACTGCTATGCACCATCCCTTCTGTCGCTCCCATAGGGCTCCTTGTTGCCTATACTGCTATGCACCATCCCTTCTGTCGCTCCCATAGGGCTCCTTGTTGCCTATACTGCTATGCACCATCCCTTCTGTCGCTCCCATCGGGCTCCTTGTTGCCTATACTGCTATGCACCATCCCTTCTGTCGCTCCCATCGGGCTCCTTGTTGCCTATACTGCTATGCACCATCCCTTCTGTCGCTCCCATAGGGCTCCTTGTTGCCTATACTGCTATGCACCATCCCTTCTGTCGCTCCCATCGGGCTCCTTGTTGCCTATACTGCTATGCACCATCCCTTCTGTCGCTCCCATAGGGCTCCTTGTTGCCTATACTGCTATGCACCATCCCTTCTGTCGCTCCCATCGGGCTCCTTGTTGCCTATACTGCTATGCACCATCCCTTCTGTCGCTCCCATAGGGCTCCTTGTTGCCTATACTGCTATGCACCATCCCTTCTGTCGCTCCCATAGGGCTCCTTGTTGCCTATACTGCTATGCACCATCCCTTCTGTCGCTCCCATAGGGCTCCTTGTTGCCTATACTGCTATGCACCATCCCTTCTGTCGCTCCCATCGGGCTCCTTGTTGCCTATACTGCTATGCACCATCCCTTCTGTCGCTCCCATCGGGCTCCTTGTTGCCTATACTGCTATGCACCATCCCTTCTGTCGCTCCCATCGGGCTCCTTGTTGCCTATACTGCTATGCACCATCCCTTCTGTCGCTCCCATAGGGCTCCTTGTTGCCTATACTGCTATGCACCATCCCTTCTGTCGCTCCCATCGGGCTCCTTGTTGCCTATACTGCTATGCACCATCCCTTCTGTCGCTCCCATAGGGCTCCTTGTTGCCTATACTGCTATGCACCATCCCTTCTGTCGCTCCCATCGGGCTCCTTGTTGCCTATACTGCTATGCACCATCCCTTCTGTCGCTCCCATCGGGCTCCTTGTTGCCTATACTGCTATGCACCATCCCTTCTGTCGCTCCCATAGGGCTCCTTGTTGCCTATACTGCTATGCACCATCCCTTCTGTCGCTCCCATCGGGCTCCTTGTTGCCTATACTGCTATGCACCATCCCTTCTGTCGCTCCCATAGGGCTCCTTGTTGCCTGGCCCTTGAGTTTTCCTGCTGGAACTTGCTGTTACATTTCAGTGACTGCATGAGGTACAGCAAGCAGCTCTGTCCCAAGGCGTCACATGATTGCAGAATTTAGAAGATTGAGGAGGAAAATGTTGAAGGAGTAGCTGGGGCTTAGCTGATGGTTTAGGCCATGGTGTCAGGGAGCAAGGGGTAGAGATTGGCCGTGTGGGACTTTTATGTTTACTAATGTCAGCTTTATCTAGTCATTTCATTAACTTCTGTAGTATGCAAGAATATACTCCGGTTGCTATTGCTAGGATTGTGATGTCTTGCAGAAGTAGTGAGGTTTTGCTGATGCAAACCATGCCACTATTGAAAAAAAATCTAATGATTTGTACTGTGATAGTTCTCCCTTTCAGTCTGGGGCTATATCATTGGCAAGTCACACCTGAAAAAGTCTGACAGAATTTGAGTCAAGAATTTGACATGTTCGGCCAGAGTATTGTGTGATGGCCCTCTTTTCACTTCAGGCCAATTTGACCTCTCTATGGGCAGTTGAACACTGGGGAACAACATCTCAAAGTTAAGACCTCACACATGGCAAGATTTCTTACAAGTGGCCTGTCCACTTGCCATTGCAATGATTGCACGTGCATGTGGCAAAAAAAGTTTTCTGTCAATTTGCAGAGAAATAGAGAACTTTCTTTTTGTTTGCCCCCGACTAAAGTTTCCTCAAACACCCAATGAGATGGAATTTTGCTTGTGATATAACAGTAGAAACTTTTCAATCAAAACCTCGTGCTGACAGTGGACCTCATTGATCCAAATCTTCTATGACCTCTGCCAGTTTATCTGTCAGTGTCAGATGTCCTGATGCCTAAATCTGAACTTCTTGTACAGTTGTGCAACATTGTATCTTTGGAACAGTGCAGTTCAGCCTGATAAACATGCAGTTACTGCAAGCTTGGTGCCATGATCAAAAAACAAACGCTGAATTGAATGACTGGACCCACAGTGGAATCAGTAACAGACCTAGGATGCAGATTTACACCACAGCATCTTCTTTTTATGTTGGCTTGGAGTTGGTTGGAGAGTTCATAACTTGGAAGGGATAGCACGCAAACACCTCAGCACACTTGTATGGGAAAAGTTTAAATCATGTCTATTAGTATTAACACACTATCCATCACAAGCACTTGTGGTTTAGTGATGTAATTGTTGCCTGCCATCTGGGTGTCCTGGGGTTCATTTTACCCCAGGTCTTCTGTAGCAGTTTTGCAGTGGTCAAAAACTGTTTCTGTCCTTTCACATACGAGGATGCCTTTAGACATTTAGACTGTCTAGTATCTGAAGTGACGCATGATAATTCTGTGCAACCACGCATGCCATTTGGGCCAGTAGTCAGCTACTGTGGAATCACAGTTTTTACAAATGCAGACTGTCAGTTTCCTGTAAAGCAGTACCGTCTTGGAGATGGGGTTTGTACGTGTCAACAACGATCATCTTGCACTTTGCAGTGGCCTGTCTGGGCGCCGGGTGTTCCTGGTAGCAGCCACACTAAGGCCAGAGACCATGTACGGTCAGACCAACTGCTGGGTCCGACCTGACATGAAGTACGTGGCCATCAGCACCTGTCATGGTTCCACGGGCAATGATGTCTATGTGTGCACACGCCGTGCTGCTAGAAACATGGCCTTTCAGAACTTCACGTCGAAGTTTGGGGAATACGAGGTGCTGGTGGAGCTTGTTGGGCAGGTCAGTGGAGATGTATATACATGTAGGTAGGTAGGTAAGTGGGTAGGATGGTATGGTTTGCATGTATGTATGCATGCATGCTTGTATGTTTTGCATACTGGAAAGTTGTATGCTTCCTATTTTGGCAATAAAGTGATTTTGTTAGTTTTTGTTACGCAAAGCATGCTCAAAGGGTGAATATTTCAGGATTTGAACAGGGAAATTTTTTTGTTTCTTATAGCCAGTGACTCAGATTTCCAAATGTTTTCTGGAAGCATTTTCCAGAGCTTTGGGCTGATTATAGAGAAACAACTGCTGCCATACCTCCTGAGCCTTCTCAATGATACAAGTAGAGGATTTTTTCAGACAACTTTTGTATGGATGTTGCATGACCTGGAATCAGGTCTGATAGGTATTCCCGAGCAGGACCACTGCAACACAAGCACAGCATGGAGACAGCTGCTTTCAGTGTGGTGTGTGGCAAGATCCGGGGTGAGAGGGAGGATGTGTCATGTGTCAGAGAATTTGGACACTGATTACTCTGATGATGTGCAGCTAGATAATCTTGTAACTGGCATTCATGTTGTTTTCAATACAATAAAGGGAGAATAATTCTTTCACCTCAGATCTTTTCTCAGTCTGGTTTACTTTTGAAATGTGTTTGGATTGCTTTCTCTTTGAGGGGGGGGGGGGGGGGGTGACAGTTTTCATATTGGTGACAAAAATTCTAATTCTAATTTTCTCCCTCTGATTTCCTTCAAGCCTACAACCCCTCCCCCAGTGTTGTGGTTAGAGCAGTGCTTACTTTCATGCTGACAGTGAAAGGCCTGTGCCAGCCAGGAGTAGTGTTTGTGGATTAGAAAAAGCAAAAACAAAAAGTAGTTGTGGAAAAAGAAATTGAGTCAGTGGGTAGGCCTGTCTTTTTTTCTTTTCTTTTTTTCAAGAGGCCGGACTGAGACTGCATTTGTGTGTTTGTGTGAGTTTTTAAAAATGTCATGTATACAGTAGATTCATCTTAACATTATTAATACAAATTTCTCTTTCACTGAAAACAGTTTTTTTACTTTATTAGTGCTCATTGGGAAGATGGGGCAGCATGCAGTCTGTTGTTTACCTTTGATTTCTTTCTTTCTTTATATATTTATATATTTTTAATTGAAAACACGTTTAGGGTTGGCATGGGGGGAAAAAGAATCACTCAGGCTGCTGTAACCATAACTTTTTAAATTATTGTTTCCCCTCCTTTTTTGCAGCAGGTTGTGATGGCCTTGTGTTGTTGCAGGACATCCTGGGCGTGGGCCTGACTGCTCCCCTCACTGCCTACAAGACCATCTTCACCCTGCCCATGCTGAACATCAAGGAAGACAAGGGTCAGGCTCTGCTCTCTCTCCAGCTCACCCACTTTGTCTGACCTCGGTGTGCAGCACTGTCTGACCCAGTGCTTGGCATTCCCAAGAAGTGCCTGTGTGTCGTGCTACTGTTTGTTTTTGTTTATTTATTTCCCCTTGGCTGTTTCAAGCACTGCTTGCTTGTGTGGGGTAATTCATCAAATTCCCATTGAAAATGTAATGCTTTGTTGTGACAAAGAGACAGCAATGTCTATCATGAATTTGATAACCAGCCAGTTGCCTGGGAGGCATGTGCTATGTGACTTGGCATTGAGTTTTTGTAAAAGGTTAAGGGCAAAGGTGTGGTTTTGCATAGCAACTCTTCACCCATATTGGGTCTAATTCTGCTTTACACTTTACCCATTGATCACTGGGCTGTTTGATCAATATTTTACTAGCACCTGACAACAAGCACAGCAACAGACATTTAAGATGCAGTCAGTCAGGTACCAGCACCAGCTCCACTCCCTGGGGAGGATTGCCACCCCATGCTGGCTCGTGGCTGCATGCAAGGGTTAATCTCAGTGCAGTGTGCCATCACTGCCCTCGCACTCAGGTGCCCTGTTTCACTCCTGGATGGAGTTAAGCAATGTGAGTAAAGCATCTTGCGAAAGAATGCAACTCCGAAAACCGAGCAGCTTTGAGCACCATACCCACTCGCCACAAATGACTGCTGGTCAAGCATGATTGTCGCGTTTTGTTAAACTCTAGCTGTTTTTCCACCCTCTCCCAAAAGGAATAATGAAATTACCTATTAGGAAAGTTAACACTAGAGGAGGTTTGCATAACCAAACCCCACCACCGTAACTTGAGAGACTCTGAATAAATAAACAAACAACAATGAATGACACTGAAGCAGTATAAGGCAAAACAAAACAAATTTAATTCATCATAATGCCCAAGACATAGGGATGCTCAGGACACAAGTGAAATGTCAACAAGCAATGTCAACAAAGATGGAGGACAACGCTAGGACGAGCCGCAATCGTCCGAGCGTTGTCACTCACTCCAAAAACAACCACTCTCGAACTCCACCCTTGTTTCCTCTCCTGGAAACAAACACCTCTTCACAATCCACCTCAAAAATCCACCCCACAACACAGGGCAAAAACACCAGTCCCTGCAGGACAACCCGAACGTAAACACTCCGGCAACATGCACTCTCCAACCCGCTGAGCAATACCCCTCAGCTTTCCTGGAAAAGACCCCTTTCCCCCCTCGCTGTTCCCCTGCAGCAAAAATACACTCTCCACTCCTGCAATACTTCCCCTGGAACACCCCTCGTGCTGACGTCCCAAACCCCCTTCAATGACGTCACACATTCCAGCGAGTCTGTGTCCACAGTCCTCGTCCCTACGAATTCCTCCACCCCTCTCGAGACAGTCCAAATCCCAGTCCCGTTGAGAGTAAATGTGATGATAGATAGACAGATACGTTTCGCCTTACCAGATCAGGTGTCCTCCTCCTGAGACTGATAATAAATCCGTCGAACGAATCGCAACCTTTCCAATCACCACACACACACACGTTCCCACCTCCGCGTGGAACGTCCGAGTCCAGCTTTCACCTAGCTGAAGTCCTACTCCCCGTGAAGTAGTCGTCGCTCGCCCCCTGGGTCGAGTGTCCGTCGTAGAAGTTAACGTGGGCAGCGCCTCCTCGCGTGTCCACCGTAGAGGTCAAGTGGGTTTGCGCCTCCTCGGGCATCCACCGCAGGGGTCAAGTGGGTTTACGCCTCCTCGCGCATCCGCCGTTGAGGTCAAGTGGGTGTACGCCTCCTCGCGCATCCACTGTCGAGATAGCTGCCCCCCTGGCAGTCGCAGGCCCCTGCTCCAGTCCTCCGAGATCCTTCCTAGGCTGCTGCGAAGTGCAGCGTCCGACGCACGGACCAGATAGCTCTTCGCAGCCCCCACGCTGTGGTAACCCAACAGCCAAAGCTAGTCACAGACTCGTGGCAGAGCACCAGAGCCGTGCTAGCAATACAGTACATACAGCAGTAGTACTCAGAAATCTCCCCAACGACGTCTCCAACGTCCCTCATGCCCAACCAGTGCACGAAAGAAGATACGTGCGCATACGCATGAGCGCAATGGCATCTAAGTGACCAGCGTCCACGTGCTCTCGCTTCAGACGATAAGTTGCAACGCTAAGCATCGTTCAGACGACTGTAAGTCTACCAGGTCTGCAGTTTCAGCTTCAACTGTACGTAGGTGTGTATATAGCCTGAAATGAAAAACTCACACGAGTCACGACCAATCCTTCCACCCGTGTGGAACATTCAGAGAGAAAAAACCCATTTCCCCTCCCTTATACAACTTACAGTTCACAACCCATCACCAGCCTCGCTCCTGCGAGAAAAAACCGCCTTAGCCACAAGGCGTTACAACGTGGACAAAAAATCTTACAGAGTTCGAGAAAAAGAGTTAAAATCCCATTCCAGCAGTTACCCCGAGGCGACGTGCTAGTAGAAACAATTCTTACGAATTTACTTGAATGGAGAAAAGCCCCGCGCTATTCTTTCTCGCGCTCACTCATTCAGCGTGGCTGAGACTAGTGGATATAGTCTCAGCAACAGGTTGGTCACGTGATAGCCTTAATTCTTCCATAACATGCATACCACTGTTCTGAACACAGAGTCTCAGCCACGCTGAATGCCATATCACATCGTGAGTGTATTCCTCCGCTTGTTGTGATACACTCGATACTGGCAGCCATTTTTCCGTCAGTTCATTTTCTAAACATCGATTTCCCATGAATGTAAAACTTGTATGCGGTAAAATTCGAATCACAAGAGTGTAATATTGTGAACTCTACTAATTATAAGGACTTTGAATACAACAGCAATATTTATACTTCATTGAGCGAGTAATGCAACCAATCCCGTCTGCACAATCATTTGGACCGATACACACAGAAACCCGCTGAGTGCTTTTGCTGATAAGGAATCATTAATTTAATGTATGCTTAGAAGGATTAAACTTAGAAAAACTGCTTCTGAGCTATCCGATAATATCGAACTTCGGAATCGGACGGATTCCTACAGAAGAAACTTCCATTCGATTAACATTCAACACAGACGGAATGTAGGTTAAATCACTTACTGACTCCATCAGTCGATACACGAATGATCGAAGTGTGGAGCTCGTCAAACAGTGTGAAGGCAGTTAGACCACAGGTTCCGGCCAGAAAGCAATTACTTGCGAGAGTATAACCATAGATTCACGAAACCAGCCCGGAGCCATAGGAATCCTTTTCGCTGCGTTTATAGTAGGTCCAAAGTTTGCTTGTATTTTACTATATACACAGTCGCACGTGCTCAAGGCAGTTTGCAACCATTTAGACGACGTTCGCGCTAAAAGTAGTTCTCAAATGATTTCCTGAAAATCTCATAGATTAGTTTTATTAGAACACCAAATTTGTGTTTATCTATCGGGATAAATAATTGGAGTGAAATAGAATCGCCTCTTTTTACTCTCAATGGTCTTCTGATCATGTTGAATTTTGATTGGTAAAATCATTGGAATGTGGAGCCTAAGTCACGTGACCAACCTGTGTCAGAGATACTATATCTCTGTGTTCAGTGTGACGGATCCCTCTTTCCCCCTTTTATCATTAAAATAATTTCATTGAAATGTTTTAAGACTGAAGTCTTGTAGCTTGGAGGTCTGCCCTCCGTGAACCAGAAAGGTGTAAGTGACGTCCCTCGGGTTTCTTAGTCCAAAAGGAGAGATAGGCGGGTGAGCCAGTGTATCAGACAGTTTATGTGACGTCTCTCGGGTTTTCCACGTTCCAAGGACCAGAGGCTATCGTTTTCCAGACCCATAACTCCCCCAGACATGATAAGACGTAACTACTTGGCTTGACCGGTCTTTGACTCTGTATCCTGGGTGTTCCTTTTTCTCTTTGGGCCCAACCTCTGCACGTGATGTGCCCATGGTACGCATGCGCAGTGATGTTTTCAGTTTTTTCTTAAAACTAATTGTTGTCTACCAAAAAGTCAGTCTGCTGAAAGTCAGCTGGAACAACGGTGCCCGAGAAGGGCCCAGCAAAGACTCCGTGCCTTTGAGAAAAAGACACGTAAAACAAGAGCGAGTTCCCCTCCACGCGCCCACTCCATCTACGTGCAGCGGATCCACCCACTGCGGTCTTCGCCTCCCCTGCTGTGTGCTCTAAGAAGGCTTCAGCGCCTGCCTGCCTGTCACACAGCGCCTGCAGCCCCAGAAAATTCGTCTGCTCAACTCCACATCGCTCTCCCTCCCTCATCGGCCTGTAACCGCGGCTGTCAACAACCAGCCGTGAGAGCGCTCTCAAGAGTTTCGTCTGAATAGTGTTTGTGTATGCCCTTTTGCCAAAGAGTGCAAGGGAGAAAAATTAATGGCCTTTGTTCTCGGTCAAGAACGTGTGATTAGATGGGCTGTGAGTCCTCAAGCTTAGTTATGAACTTCATCGCTGGAATTACTAAGGTACAGTGAATACGTATTTTGAACTGTCTCTGAATCTAAAGAACTGAACTGTTGAACGCTTTTATCCCTAGAAACATTGAACAATTATCAGATGCTTGAAAGCCACAAAGGGGCGATTTCTTAGTCATGGTTTTTCTTGAATATTAAATCATTTTATTTAATTGGCAATCCTGGGTCCTCCTGTTTTATTGCATGGCATGTGCATGACAGAGATTTAATTTTTTTTTAAATTTATTGTTGCGTTCCTCCTCATAACGAAAGAACCCCTAGACAGCGCGCACTGCGCCCGAGCCCGTGTTTGTTAATAAACACAAGAAGAGGAGTAACGTCACATCAGAATGGCGCTCACTCTGCACTCTCACGCGCGCGTCTCCACGCTCACACGTCTCAGTCCACTACAAACGGTAAAAATGTATATTCACCTCAACTCCGTCCCAGGCCCTTGACAAATCCAGACCCACACACAGTTGTAGAAGAACTTCTCTCCCAGGGCCGACTTCGACAGGTCCCCGTTGGCGAGACAGAGGAATTGAATCCTCAAAAGCTACCCAGTAGCAATAAAGAGCCTCCAGCTCTTTCAACCTTCGCGGTCCAGCGACGCGGTGCTAATGAATCCTGTACTCCCCGTACAAACTTTTTGAGGCGCCAAACCATCACGTGATTGACCCACCCAATCACCTATCCCAATTTCAAATCAGACTCGATGTCAGATGGCGTGGCTTTACCCCCCTGACCCGCATTCCAGAGGGAACCTAGACCCCTCCAATTAACCCCGACGCCAAGAGAGTTATTTTAAGCCATCATGCAATCACTGAAACTCTTCTCCTCGTCGCTTCTTGCGACAAGGATAACCCCTCATCCGCTACCTCTAATTTTTTACTCACATGCGAAGCAAAAGTGAGTCTATGTACTCACCCGTGTCGTCCGTCCTGGCGTCCTGTCGTCCATAAAAACTTTAACGCTGGATTTTTCTCGGAGACTATTAAGTCTATCAACACCCAATTTGGCAATATGGTGTATGATGACAAGGCATCAAATAACATAGTGACTTGACCTTGCTTCAAGGTCACAGGGGCCGTAATGTTGTCTAAAAAAACAACCATTTTTCACATTTTCCCAATTTTCTCTAAAGTTTTTGTGGTTGGATACCTGACCTCTATATTGTATATAGGGGAAAGTAATCCCTATCTTTTGATACCAGTTTGATTGACCTTGCTTCAAGGTCAAGGTCACAGGAGCTCTTTAAAGTTGGATTGCATACATATTTTGAAGTGACCTTGACCCTGAACTATGGAAGATAACTCTTCCAAACTTCATAACATTGTAGTACACATGTTATACTTTCATACTAGGTCACCCGTGTCGTCCGTCCGGGTGTCCGGGCGTCCGTAAAAATCTTTAACGTTGGATTTTTCTCAGAGACTATTAACCCATTGCTTACGCAGCTCAACCACGTGGTTGCGGTGATGCCAACACCCGTTGGCTACGCAGCTCAACTACGTGTTGCGGTCGCCGTAATGAATTTTTCCTGTCTCCGTGGCTGTTTCAAGGGAAGTAAATCGTATAGCACTTTATTCGGTAACCAATCTGTGTTCGCTGGAGTTACCTTTTCTTTAGTATAGTCCCCGTGAGAAAGCTACATTTAGTAGTTTTTACGCTCACCCACCGTCGTGTTTCCGCGCTTCGACATGGCGCCGCGTTGTCGGAGATTGAGCGGTGATGAAAATGATGAAGTATTAGAAGTGTGGATGGAAGAAGGGTCTGATACTGAAGATCTAGGTGGATATTGGACTTCTGAAGAAGATCTTTATGGTTCTGATGCGGAAATAGTCCCAGTCAACGAGAATGAAGCGGTGGCTGCAGCGAAGACGAAACGAATCAACTTCGGATGTCACTTCGTGACTGACACTAAGTGACAGCGAAGACGCCGTCGCCGTCAGAGAGAGAGGAAGAGATAGAATCGGTGTTTACAGCAGACACAGACATCGATTCGGATGCAGAGGTTGCCGAAAACCTTCTCTACTCCTCCAATGAACTGTACCACACAAAAGATGACTATGCCAAGTAGGGCGCCTTCTTTCTCTGAGAAGGCCATTCTGAGATTTTCTTCTATTCAGACAGAGACAGATTGCAGTGAGTAAGTGTATATATTCACCTCTCTGACTTGCAAAAAAAATTCATTTTCAAGCATTTTTTTATCCTGTAGTCAATCATTCATCAATATAGTTTGATGTGGAAATACTGATGTCAGAACTGTTGTGCAAAATCTATCTCTTGACTATTAGTACAATACACTAGGTGTAAAAAAAAAAGAAAATCAAAATTGCATGTACCTGGTGTTTAAAAATAATTTTCCCCAATTTTCTTACTGCATATTGTAACTATCCAGCACTTCAGCTAGAAAGTGCAAATGGTTTTCTTTCTTGTGGTACCAACCACTAAACAGTTATTCAAAATTTGGATTTTTGTGTGATTTTTTGAAAACTTAAAAAAACACTGCGTACAGAGGTAAAATTCCTAATGCTATCCCTGCGTAAGCAATGAGTTAAGTCTATCAACACCCAATTTGACATGATGGTGTATGATGACAAGGCGTCAAAAAACATACATAGTGACTTGACCTTGCTTCAAGGTCAAGGTCGCAGGGGCAGTAAATGTAAAAAAAACAACCATTTTTCACATCCTCTCAGCATGTGAGTCGTGTGGGCTTTGCCCTTCTTTTTGTTTTTTGTTTTGGTGAGAATGTAATCTGAGGTTGCTTTCCCCCAGCCAAAAGCTGTGTGTGTGTGCTGCAGGTACTGGTGTTGTGACTAGTGTACCATCTGATGCTCCTGATGACTACGCAGCCCTCCGGGACCTGAAGAATAAGGAGGTAGGTTTCTCTATGACAGCATCAAGCTGTGCACTGTTGTGCTTTTTCTTCCCTTTCTGTCCAATCTTATCCTGTCTCATCTGTCCTGTCTTATCGTTCCTGTCAGTTCTTATATTTCCTGTCGGTTCCTATCTTTCATGTTAGTTTGTATGTTTCCTGTCAGTTCTTATCTTTCCTGTCAGTTCTTATCTATCCTGTCAGTTCTTATATTTCCTGTCAGTTCTTATATTTCCTGTCAGTTCTTATATTTCCTGTTGTTCGTATCTTTCCTGTCAGTTCGTATCTTTCCTGTCAGTTCTTATCTATCCTGTCAGTTCTTATCTATCCTGTCAGTTCCTATCTTTCCTGTCAGTTCCTATCTTTCCTGTCAGTTCTTATCTTTCCTGTCAGTTCTTATCTATCCTGTCAGTTCTTATCTATCCTGTCAGTTCCTATCTTTCCTGTCAGTTCTTATCTATCCTGTCAGTTCTCATCTTTCCTGTCAGTTCCTATCTTTCCTGTCAGTTCTTATCTATCCTGTCAGTTCTCATCTTTCCTGTCAGTTCCTATCTTTCCTGTCAGTTCTCATCTTTCCTGTCAGTTCCTATCTTTCCTGTCAGTTCTTATCTATCCTGTCAGTTCCTATCTATCCTGTCAGTTCCTATCTTTCCTGTCAGTTCTTATCTTTCCTGTCAGTTCTTATCTATCCTGTCAGTTCTTATCTATCCTGTCAGTTCTTATCTTTCCTGTCAGTTCCTATCTTTCCTGTCAGTTCTTATCTTTCCTGTCAGTTCTTATCTATCCTGTCAGTTCTTATCTATCCTGTCAGTTCTTATCTATCCTGTCAGTTCCTATCTTTCCTGTCAGTTCTTATATTTCCTGTTGTTCGTATCTTTCCTGTCAGTTCGTATCTTTCCTGTCAGTTCTTATATTTCCTGTTGTTCGTATCTTTCCTGTCAGTTCGTATCTTTCCTGTCAGTTCTTATATTTCCTGTTGTTCGTATCTTTCCTGTCAGTTCGTATCTTTCCTGTCAGTTCTTATATTTCCTGTTGTTCGTATCTTTCCTGTCAGTTCTTATTTTTACTGTCAGTTCTTATCTTTCCTGTCAGTTCTTATCTATCCTGTTAGTATCTTTCCTGTCAGTTCCTATCTTTCCTGTCAGTTCTTATATTTCCTGTTGTTCGTATCTTTCCTGTCAGTTCTTATTTTTACTGTCAGTTCTTATCTTTCCTGTCAGTTCCTATCTTTCCTGTCAGTTCCTATCTTTCCTGTCAGTTCCTATCTTTCCTGTCAGTTCTTATATTTCCTGTTGTTCGTATCTTTCCTGTCAGTTCGTATCTTTCCTGTCAGTTCTTATATTTCCTGTTGTTTGTATCTTTCCTGTCAGTTTGTATCTTTCCTGTCAGTTCTTATCTATCCTGTTAGTATCTTTCCTGTCAGTTCTTATCTTTCATGTCAGTTCTTATATTTCCTGTTGTTCGTATCTTTCCTGTCAGTTCTTATTTTTACTGTCAGTTCTTATCTTTCCTGTCAGTTCCTATCTTTCCTGTCAGTTCCTATCTTTCCTGTCAGTTCCTATCTTTCCTGTCAGTTCTTATATTTCCTGTTGTTCGTATCTTTCCTGTCAGTTCGTATCTTTCCTGTCAGTTCTTATATTTCCTGTTGTTTGTATCTTTCCTGTCAGTTTGTATCTTTCCTGTCAGTTCTTATCTATCCTGTTAGTATCTTTCCTGTCAGTTCTTATCTTTCATGTCAGTTCTTATATTTCCTGTTGTTCGTATCTTTCCTGTCAGTTCTTATTTTTACTGTCAGTTCTTATCTTTCCTATCAGTTCTTATCTTTCCTGTCAGTTCTTATCTTTCCTGTCAGTTCCTATCTATCCTGTCAGTTCTTATATTTCCTGTCAGTTCCTATATTTCCTGTCAGTTCTTATCTTTCCTGTCAGTTCCTATCTTTCCTGTCAGTTCCTATCTATCCTGTCAGTTCTTATCTTTCCTGTCAGTTCCTATATTTCCTGTCAGTTCCTATATTTCCTGTCAGTTCCTATCTTTCCTGTCAGTTCTTATCTTTCCTGTCAGTTCCTATATTTCCTGTCAGTTCCTATATTTCCTGTCAGTTCTTATCTTTCCTGTCAGTTCCTATCTTTCCTGTCAGTTCCTATATTTCCTGTTAGTTCTTATCTTTCCTCTTAGTTCTTATCTTTCCTGTCAGTTTCTATCTTTCCTGTCAGTTCCTATCTTTCTTGTCAGTTCCCATCTTTCCTGTCAGTTCCTATCTTATCTGTTAGTTCCTATCTTTCCTGTTAGTTCTTATCTATCCTGTCAGTTCCTATCTTTCCTGTCAGTTCCTATCTATCCTGTCAGTTCCTATCTTTCCTGTCAGTTCCTATCTTTCCTGTCAGTTCCTATCTTTCCTGTCAGTTCCTATCTATCCTGTTAGTTCCTATATTTCCTGTTAGTTCTTATCTTTCTTGTCAGTTCCTATCTATCCTGTCAGTTCCTATCTTTCCTGTCAGTTCTTATATTTCCTGTTAGTTCTTATATTTCCTGTCAGTTTTTATCTATCCTGTCAGTTCTGTTCTGTTTGGCCCTGTCTGCTCTGTCCTTCCTGTTGTGTTCTGTCTGCTGCTCTGCTCAGCTCTGTCTCACTTGACAGCAGCAGTGACCAAGGTGCCACCTTTGCAGTGAGGGGCAGTAGATGTGGCTGCCTGTGAGTGGACTGCCCCACTGTGTGGCTGGTCAGCCGAGGGCTGCCATCTTGGTGTCCTGGATGCAAACTGTGATGATACAGTTGCTCTGGCTCTGGATGTGCATGAGTCATTTATGGCATTGCTGTTCCATTCTATCTCTGTGTTGAAGTGTTGTGCTCACTTACACTGTTTTTCTTGTGAGTGCATGCCTCCCTCGTTCCACAGATTTTCTAGGTGAAATAAACGTTCAGGTCAGTGTTGAAAATTTTATTTTTTTTATTCCAGGCTTTCAGAGCAAAGTATGGTATCAAGGATGACATGGTCCTGCCATTTGACCCAGTGAGTATAAGTTTGTTTGCTCTACAGTTGAAAATACAGCAGAATTATCCATCTGGTTTTCTCTTTTGACTTGCGGAAAGTACATGAAGTCTTCTTGCATCTTGCTCATTGCGTACTGTGCACAGCCTGGTAGTTGTTGTTGCATTATTGAGTTTTCACAGCTCTTGTGACTTAGTTTCTTTTTAATTTGATTTAATCAATTTATTGGGAAAAGCTTTTGTCTTCACGTGCTCTTGGATGACTGTAATGGAAACACATTCTCTTAAAAGCATATTCAGGAGGAAAAAAGGTTGGCTAAATGTGCCCATGCATGAGTAAAACAAGGCTAATGTATGAAAATGAATACATGTGAATGAAATATTTCAAATACAGTATTATTTATTTATGTATGAATATTCCAGGAACAAAAAGTATTTTCACAGAGAAAATGTGTTGTTTATTACACTAATGTAAATATCAGGAAAATGTTTACATTTATGTGTCTTTTCCTTGAAAACTTTTTCATACTTTAGTCTAGTTTCTCATTTGTAACAATGGACGCAGCAGTCTGCCTGCATTGAGACAGGCTGGCTAGGTAGGACATGCAGCAACCTCTGTGTGCATTGTCCGTGACTTGGCCTGCTGGCTGTGTGCATTGTCCGTGACTTGGCCTGCTGGCTGTGTGCATTGTCCGTGACTTGGCCTGCTGGCTGTGTGCAGGTGCCCATCATCCAAGTGCCCGAGTTTGGAAACCTGTCGGCAGTGACAGCCTGTGACCTCTTCAAGGTGCAGAGTCAGAATGACAAAGACAAGCTCCAGGAGGCCAAGGAGAAAGTCTACCTCAAGGGATTCTACGATGGGGTGAGGAAGTGTGTGTGTGTGTATGTGTGTATGGGTGTTTGTGTGTGTGTGTGTGCGTGTGTGTGTGTGTGTGTGCGTGAGTATGTGTGTATGTGTGTATGGGTGTTTGTGTGTGTTTGTGTGTGTTTGAGTATGGGTGTTTGTGTGTGTGTGTGTGTGTGTGTTTGAGTATGGGTGTTTGTGTGTGTGTGTGTGTGTGTGTGTGTGTGTGTGTGTGTGTGTGTATGCAGACCTGTGCACTTGTACGATAAAATCGTAATTTTTACGATTTTTGCCTGGCATGAAACGATAAAATCGTAATTTTTACGATTTTCGCCTGGCATGAAAAATCTTCTGATTTTTCACTCTACGGACCGGCATTACTTTTTTCTGTACAATTTCGGCCAGTTTCGGCAATTGCCGCGCTCGCCTTTGTGGTCCGCCAGTGGCAAGCACGGCATTTGTCGTTTCAGACACCACGTGCGTTCTGACTCTCTCCAAAGTACAAGCCTATCATATAACTCTACGTTTACTGACTCCAGTTCATGCAGAAGAGGTTTCTCTACAGTCTTCAGCTTGGCCAATCAAAAATCAGGGCGATTTTATGTGCGGTATAGTAGAAATTATGGGCTATTCTGTACGAATGGAAGTGGACGCTCGAGGCAACATGTCGCGATCGCGAAATCTGTTTGAGGATTTTAATCCTTCAGCTGCCGAAGATGAAGATGATGAGGAAACTTTAGATGAAGTGATCAGGCAAGCTGTAATTAGCTCAAGAATGCCGACCTCTCAAGCTGCGAGTGATCGAGAGGTGGGAGAGGATGACAGTGAGGGTTGGATGCGAACAGCTGATGACCCGCTAATTGCGCCGTTCACGGGCGAGTCGTTTAAATCTTACGATTTTTCCAAAAATCTTACGATTTTTATCTTCTTGTCTTATGATTATTCCAATGGAGGGTGCACAGGTCTGGTGTATGGGTGTTTGTGTGTGTTTGAGTATGGGTGTTTGTGTGTGTGTGTGTGTGTGTGTGTGTGTGTGTGTGTATGGGTGTTGGTGTGTGTGTGTGCATGCATGTGTGTGTGTGTGTGTGTGTGTGTGTGTGCATGCATGTATGCATGTGACCCTGTTAAGGGAGAATAAGTGGACATTTTCTAATGCATGTAAATTTGGGATATGTATAATGTTGTGCTTGGTTTGGGGAGTTTTGTCTGAAAAAAAAATAATTGTACTCCATGAAGTAATAATACGTATGTATCACATTCTGAGAGAGTGAAAGTCTTGTAAGATGTCAGGGTGAACAAAACTCTGAGCTCCAGTCCGCAGCCAGCAGAGTGAGCAGTCAGCAATGGCGGTCACTGTCCCCACTGTGTTGAAGGTCCTGCTTGTGGGAGAGTACAAGGGGGAGAAGGTACAGGAAGTCAAGAAGAAAATCCAGAAGACCATGGTGGAAAAGGTGAGAGCACAGCCCCAGCTGTGATGGTGATGTAAATAGTGATGGTGATGTAGATGTGGATGGTGATGATGTAAATAGTGATGGTGATGTAAATAGTGATGGTGATGTAAATAGTGATGGTGATGTAAATAGTGATGGTGATGTAAATAGTGATGGTGATGTAAATAGTGATGGTGATGTAAATAGTGATGGTGATGTAGATGTTGATGATGATGTAAATGTTCATGGTGCTGAAGCGAAGGCTGATGCTGACAAATAGAGGGGTATGTGCAAGACGGATGATATATATATATATATGGCAGAACTGAAAAAATAAAGTGGGGAGATTTCCAAACAGACAAAAGGGCATTAAACCCCCCTGATGAAATTAGGCAATAAGTGCTTATTAAAACAATACAGTTCATCAGATTTTTTAACATGCTATCAAACACACCAAGGACTATCCAAATTTGTTAAAAAGCAAAGTAATAAAAATTGCACTTGTGTTCATTTAGCATAGACCCTTTGAAATGGCAGTGGTGATGATTATGGTGATTCTAACATGATGATTACATGATGATCATGATGACCTATGATCATAGCAGGATATAGTAATGGAGGTGGTGGTAATGACAGTGATGATGCATATGATAATAATGATATGTTGATGAAGAAGGCTGTAATGAGGAGGATGCAAATATCTGGCCCTCATTTTCAATGCCTTTGTTTTGTGTCTGACCAGCATCAGTGGAATTAAAGAATTGTTTCTATTGTCAGCTGAAACATTGATTTGATTCATTTCTCTTTTTTCCTTTTCCAAGAAATAATGCCAAAAGGAAAGATTTAGCCTTAATTAAAATAGCCAAGGTGAAAACTGTCTGCCAGTAATTACGGGGGATACAAACTTGCTCCTAGGATTTAGCTCGTCATCTTTTCTGAAGAGCTGATGTTGAAAAAAGGTGCTTCTACCTAAACCAGTGTATGCCATGTGGCATCATTTCTGCAGTACTTAGGTTTGTTATGTTCTGTTGTGTGTTTCAGAATGAAGCAGTGATATACCAGGAGCCCGAGCAGCAGGTTATCTCCCGCTCTGGTGACCTGTGTGTGGTGGCTCTCTGTGATCAGTGGTAAGCCCCCACCCCTTCCCTTCTCTTACAGCCTGTACAGCACCCCTTCCCATCTCATACAGCCTGTACAGCACCCCTTCCCTTCTCTTACAGCCTGTACAGCACCCCTTCCCATCTCTTACAGCCTGTACAGCACCCCTTCCCATCTCTTACAGCCTGTACAGCACCCCTTCCCATCTCTTACAGCCTGTACAGCACCCCTTCCCATCTCTTACAGCCTGTACAGCACCCCTTCCCTTCTCTTACAGCCTGTACAGCACCCCTTCCCATCTCTTACAGCCTGTACAGCACCCCTTCCCATCTCTTACAGTCTGTACAGCACCCCTTCCCTTCTCTTACAGCCTGTACAGCACCCCTTCCCTTACAGCCTGTACAGCACCCCTTCCCTTCTCTTACAGCCTGTACAGCACCCCTTCCCTTCTCTTACAGCCTGTACAGCACCCCTTCCCTTCTCTTACAGCCTGTACAGCATCCCTTCCCATCTCTTACAGCCTGTACAGCACCCCTTCCCTTCTCTTACAGCCTGTACAGCACCCCTTCCCATCTCTTACAGCCTGTACAGCACCCCTTCCCATCTCATACAGCCTGTACAGCACCCCTTCTCATACAGCCTGTACAGCACCCCTTCCCTTCTCTTACAGCCTGTACAGCACCCCTTCCCATCTCTTACAGCCTGTACAGCACCCCTTCCCTTCTCTTACAGCTGTACAGCACCCCTTCCCTTCTCTTACAGCCTGTACAGCACCCCTTCCCTTCTCTTACAGCCTGTACAGCACCCCTTCCCTTCTCTTACAGCCTGTACAGCACCCCTTCCCTTCTCTTACAGCCTGTACAGCACCCCTTCCCATCTCTTACAGCCTGTACAGCACCCCTTCCCATCTCTTACAGCACCCCTTCCCATCTCTTACAGCCTGTACAACACCCCTTCCCTTCTCTTACAGCCTGTACAGCACCCCTCCCCATCTCTTACAGCCTGTACAACACCCCTTCCCTTCTCTTACAGCACCCCTTCCCATCTCTTACAGCCTGTACAGCACCCCTTCCCTTCTCTTACAGCCTGTACAGCACCCCTTCCCTTACAGCCTGTACAGCACCCCTTCCCTTCTCTTACAGCCTGTACAGCACCCCTTCCCTTCTCTTACAGCCTGTACAGCACCCCTTCTCTTACAGCCTGTACAGCACCCCTTCCCTTCTCTTACAGCCTGTACAGCACCCCTTCCCTTCTCTTACAGCCTGTACAGCACCCCTTCCCTTCTCTTACAGCCTGTACAGCACCCCTTCCCTTCTCTTACAGCCTGTACAGCACCCCTTCTCTTACAGCCTGTACAGCCCCCTTCTCTTACTGCCTGTACAGCACCCCTTCCCTTCTCTTACAGCCTGTACAGCACCCCTTCTCTTACAGCCTGTACAGCACCCCTTCCCATCTCTTACAGCCTGTACAGCACCCCTTCCCATCTCTTACAGACTGTACAGCACCCCTTCCCTTCTCTTACAGCCTGTACAGCACCCCTTCCCTTCTCTTACAGCCTGTACAGCACCCCTTCCCTTCTCTTACAGCCTGTACAGCACCCACTTCCCTTCTCTTACAGCCTGTACAGCACCCCTTCCCTTCTCTTACAGCCTGTACAGCACCCCTTCCCATCTCTTACAGCCTGTACAGCACCCCTTCTCTTACAGCCTGTACAGCACCCCTTCTCTTACTGCCTGTACAGCACCCCTTCCCTTCTCTTACAGCCTGTACAGCACCCCTTCCCATCTCTTACAGCCTGTACAGCACCCCTTCCCATCTCTTACAGCCTGTACAGCACCCCTTCCCATCTCTTACAGCCTGTACAGCACCCCTTCCCTTCTCTTACAGCCTGTACAGCACCCCTTCCCTTCTCTTACAGCCTGTACAGCACCCCTTCCCTTCTCTTACAGCCTGTACAGCACCCCTTCCCTTCTCTTACAGCCTGTACAGCACCCCTTCCCTTCTCTTACAGCCTGTACAGCACCCCTTCTCTTACAGCCTGTACAGCACCCCTTCCCTTCTCTTACAGCCTGTACAGCACCCCTTCTCTTACAGCCTGTACAGCACCCCTTCCCTTCTCTTACAGCCTGTACAGCACCCCTTCCCTTCTCTTACAGCCTGTACAGCACCCCTTCCCTTCTCTTACAGCCTGTACAGCACCCCTTCTCATACAGCCTGTACAGCACCCCTTCCCTTACAGCCTGTACAGCACCCCATCCCTTCTCTTACAGCCTGTACAGCACCCCTTCTCTTACAGCCTGTACAGCACCCCTTCTCTTACTGCCTGTACAGCACCCCTTCCCTTCTCTTACAGCCTGTACAGCACCCCTTCTCTTACAGCCTGTACAGCACCCCTTCCCATCTCTTACAGCCTGTACAGCACCCCTTCCCATCTCTTACAGACTGTACAGCACCCCTTCCCTTCTCTTACAGCCTGTACAGCACCCCTTCCCTTCTCTTACAGCCTGTACAGCACCCCTTCCCTTCTCTTACAGCCTGTACAGCACCCCTTCCCTTCTCTTACAGCCTGTACAGCACCCCTTCCCTTCTCTTACAGCCTGTACAGCACCCCTTCCCATCTCTTACAGCCTGTACAGCACCCCTTCTCTTACAGCCTGTACAGCACCCCTTCTCTTACTGCCTGTACAGCACCCCTTCCCTTCTCTTACAGCCTGTACAGCACCCCTTCTCTTACAGCCTGTACAGCACCCCTTCCCATCTCTTACAGCCTGTACAGCACCCCTTCTCTTACAGCCTGTACAGCACCCCTTCTCTTACTGCCTGTACAGCACCCCTTCCCTTCTCTTACAGCCTGTACAGCACCCCTTCTCTTACAGCCTGTACAGCACCCCTTCCCATCTCTTACAGCCTGTACAGCACCCCATCTCTTACAGCCTGTACAGCACCCCTTCCCATCTCTTACAGACTGTACAGCACCCCTTCCCATCTCATACAGCCTGTACAGCACCCCTTCCCTTCTCTTACAGCCTGTACAGCACCCCTTCCCTTCTCTTACAGCCTGTACAGCACCCCTTCCCTTCTCTTACAGCCTGTACAGCACCGCCTTCCCTTCTCTTACAGCCTGTACAGCACCCCTTCCCATCTCTTACAGCCTGTACAGCACCCCTTCCCATCTCTTACAGCCTGTACAGCACCCCTTCCCTTCTCTTACAGCCTGTACAGCACCCCTTCCCATCCCTTACAGCCTGTACAGCACCCCTTCCCTTCTCTTACAGCCTGTACAGCACCCCTTCTCTTACAGCCTGTACAGCACCCTTCCCTTCTCTTACAGCCTGTACAGCACCCCTTCTCTTACAGCCTGTACAGCACCCCTTCCCTTCTCTTACAGCCTGTACAGCACCCCTTCCCTTCTCTTACAGCCTGTACAGCACCCCTTCCCTTCTCTTACAGCCTGTACAGCACCCCTTCTCATACAGCCTGTACAGCACCCCTTCCCTTACAGCCTGTACAGCACCCCATCCCTTCTCTTACAGCCTGTACAGCACCCCTTCCCTTCTCTTACAGCCTGTACAGCACCCCTTCCCATCTCTTACAGCCTGTACAGCACCCCTTCTCATACAGCCTGTACAGCACCCCTTCTCTTACAGCCTGTACAGCACCCCTTCTCTTACAGCCTGTACAGCACCCCTTCCCATCTCTTACAGCCTGTACAGCACCCCTTCTCATACAGCCTGTACAGCACCCCTTCCCTTCTCTTACAGCCTGTACAGCACCCCTTCCCTTCTCTTACAGCCTGTACAGCGCCCCTTCCCTTCTCTTACAGCCTGTACAGCACCCCTTCCCTTCTCTTACAGCCTGTACAGCACCCCTTCTCATACAGCCTGTACAGCACCCCTTCCCTTCTCTTACAGCCTGTACAGCACCCCTTCCCTTCTCTTACAGCCTGTACAGCACCCCTTCCCATCTCTTACAGCCTGTACAGCACCCCTTTCCATCTCTTACAGCCTGTACAGCACCCCTTCCCTTCTCTTACAGCCTGTACAGCACCCCTTCCCATCTCTTACAGCCTGTACAGCACCCCTTCCCATCAAGTACTACAAATCATCACAGCCCAAACACCCACCTCGCAGCCCCCCCCCCCCCCTTTTTACCCTTTTTAAATTCACACCTCTGCACCCCACCCGGTACACCCCCTACCCCCACCACTCCCAATCCTATCCTTTATCACATGTGTACACATGCACATCCCATCCCGCCCTTTACACACCTGCATCCCACTCTTAACCCCCTGCATCTTCCCCTAGCATCCACCCTTTTCATGCACATCCCCATCCCATCCTTTTCACACACACACTCACACACACACACACACACACACACACACACACACACACACACACACCTGTCCTCCTCCCCAACATGCTAATGCAACAACTTTCACTCTGTTTCCTATTGTTGTTTTTTCTCCTACTTATTACTTCTCTTGCTTCTTTTTTTGTCTTTGAACATTTCTGAATGTCCTGCTAGTCCTTTTCATTGCCTTGTTCTGCCATTATCTGTTTTTGCTCCTCCTGCTCCTCCTCCTGCCTTCCTCTTGCTACACAAGTCCTGCTGCTTCTGTTTGTACCATTTTTCTTCTCATCGTGTTCCTCTGCCCCCTTTCTGTCCGTCTCATGATTGTCTTTGTCCTCCTCCACCCCCTCCTCCTCCCTCTCCTCCTCCTCCTCCCCCTCCTCCTCCTCTTCCTTTTCCTTTTCCTCCTCCTCCTCCTCCTCCTCCTCCTCCTCCTCCTCCTCCTCCTCCTCCTCCTCCTCCTCCTCCTCCTCCTCCTCCTCCTCCCCCTCCTCCTCCTCCCCCTCCTCCTCCTCCCTCCTCCTCCTCCCCCTCCTCCTCCCCCTCCTCCTCCTCTTCATCTTCCTCCTCCTCCTCCTCTACTGTGTCCTTTCCTTTTCCTCCTCCAACTCTTTCCTTTCCTGTATCCTACTCTTTCTCTCTTTCTTCTCCTTCACCACTTCCCCCTCCTTCACCTCTTCCTCCTCCTTCATCTTTTCCTCCTCTTTCACCACTTCCTCCTCCTTCACCTCTTTTCCTTCTTCTCCTCTTCCTCTTCTTCCTTTTCCTCCTTCCCTTCCTCTTCCTCCTCCTTCGCACATCCTTTCTCTGTTCCCGTTTCTTTTCCCTCTTCTCTTTCTCTTCTTCCTTTTCTTTCCTGTGTGATTAGACTTGTGTCATCAGTTTGTGGTGGACTGAGTAGCAATGCTGTATTTTGCAGGTTCCTGAACTATGGCGATACGGAGTGGAAGGAGCAGGCCAGGCTTGTGCTTGGACAGATCAATACCTACTCAGAAGAAGTCAGACACAACTTCCAGGCAGCTCTTGACTGGCTCGCGGAACATGCCTGCTCCCGCTCCTATGGCCTGGGTAGGCAGTGCCGCCTCTGTGTGCTGTGTCTCCACATTTTCTCTCTGCTGTCTGGGTGCTTGACTTCCCCTCCATGATGATTTGAACTGCAACAAAAGGAAGGATGAGCACTAGGAGTTTTCTATTCTCTGGCTCATCTAGAATCTTTGTCTTCGACAGCTTCAAGCACATCTCATAGAAAGTTTTGCTTGTCTCCTCATCATGTGAAGAAATAAACTTTATTCTTAGTGTTGGCATCATTTCTAGGTAAAACATAAGGCATAGGCCCAAAAATTGAAATAGTTGAGGTTATGGTAACATGACAACAACAAAAAATATGGTTGGTAGGTTGGCCAGAACTGTTTAATCTTGTTTTTAGGAGCCAGATTGAACATGGATCAAAATTCTCTTTCACTGAAATTGTTTATAAAAAAGGAAGACATACTTAAATAATGGATTCCCTAAGTGGTCATAGGGCAGGGAAGATGAGATGATGATCAGTTTGTGTTTACTGTCAATTTCCCACCCACCCCCACCCCCACCCCTTCTTTTTCCCCCATTGAAAAAAGTTGAGGGTTGCCAGGGGAAAAAAGGGATGGTTGGGTTACTGCAGCTTGGGAGGGTGGGGTGGGGTTGGGGGGTCCTGTTGTTTCAGTGTTCCCTCCATCCATAAATGTGTGTGTGTGTTTGTGTGAGGGAATGAATGTGTTCACCCCAAATAATCTGCATTTAGCAATGTTTGTGTGACTTTCAATATGATTCTGTTGTTTATTGCTTTTTTTGGTTATTCATATCACATTTTTGTATGAAGTGGTATGTTGCAGTATTAATGTCTGTGTTTGCTACTGTAAACTGTGCTGTAGTTTCACTTTGTCACCTTCTTGATGGCAGTAGATGTATCACTGGTGATGTCTTGTGTGCATCACTGTGTCATCATCAGTGTCTGCTGTGTGTGTCTGTATAGTGTCTGCTGTGTGATTGTCAGTGTGTCAGTCACTGTCTACTGCCTGTGTGTCAGTGTGCCAGTCATTGTCTACTGTGTGTGTGTCAGTCACTGGCCACTGTGTATGTCACTGTGTCAGTGTGTCAGTCACTGTCTACTGTCTGCATGTCAGTCACTGTCTACTGTCTTTGTGTCAGTGTGTCAGTCACTGTCTACTGTCTGTGTGTCAGTGTGTCAGTCACTGTCTACTGTCTGCGTGTAGGTGTGTCAGTCACTGTCTGCTGTGTGTGTGTGTCAGTGTATCAGTTGCTGTCTACTATGTGTCAGTGTATCAGTCACTGTCTACTGTCTGTGTGTCAGTGTGTCAGTCACTGTCTACTCTACTGTCTGTGTGTCAGTGTGTCAGTCATTGGCCACTATGTATGTCACTGTGTCAGTGTGTCAGTCACTGTCTACTGTCTGTGTGTCAGTGTGTCAGTCACTGTCTACTGTATGTGTGTCAGTGTGTCAGTCATTGGCCACTATGTATGTCACTGTGTAAGTGTGTCAGTCACTGTCTACTGTATGTATGTCAGTGTATCAGTGTGTCAGTGTGTCAGTCACTGGCCTCTGTGTATGTCACTGTGTCAGTCACTGTCTACTGTCTTTCTGTCAGTGTGTCAGTCACTGGCCACTGTGTATGTCACTGTGTCAGTCACTGTCTACTGTCTTTGTGTCAGTGTGTCAGTCACTGGCCACTGTGTATGTCACTGTGTCAGTCACTGTCTGCTGTCTGTATGTCAGTGTGTCAGTCACTGTCTACTGTCTTTGTGTCAGTGTGTCAGTCACTGGCCACTATGTATGTCACTATGTCAGTGTATCAGTCACTGTCTACTGTCTTTGTGTCAGTGTGTCAGTCACTGGCCTCTGTGTATGTCACTGTGTCAGTCATTGTCTACTGTCTTTGTGTCAGTGTGTCAATCACTGTCTACTGTCTTTGTGTCAGTGTGTCAGTCACTAGCCTCTGTGTATGTCACTGTGTCAGTCACTGTCTACTGTCTTTGTGTCAGTGTGTCAGTCACTGTCTACTGTTTTTGTGTCAGTGTGTCAGTCACTGTCTACTGTCTTTGTGTCAGTGTGTCAGTCACTGGCCACTGTGTATGTCAGTGTGTCAGTCACTGTCTACTGTCTTTGTGTCAGTGTGTCAGTCACTGGCCACTGTGGGCTGCTGCAGGCACCAGGCTGCCTTGGGATGAGCAGTATCTGATAGAGTCACTGTCAGACTCCACCATCTACATGGCCTTCTACACCGTGGCACACCTGCTGCAGGGGGGTGACATGTACGGCACCACACCTGGCCCCGCCAAAATCCTGTAAGCTGTCTGTGTGTGTGTTTGCATATGTGTGTGTGTGTGTGTGTGTGTTTGCATATATGTGTGTGTGTGTGTGTTTGTGTGTGTGTGTGTGTGTGTGTTTGCATATGTGTGTGTGTGTGTGTGTGTTTGCATGTGTGTGTGTGTGTGTGTGTGTGTGTTTGCATATGTGTCTGTGTGTGTGTGTGTTTGTGTGTGTGTGTGTGTGTGTGTGTGTGTGTGTGTTTGCATGTGTGTGTGTGTGTGTGTGTTTGCATATGTGTGTGTGTGTGTGTGTGTGTGTGTGTTGCATGTGTGTGTGTGTGTGTGTGTGTGTTTGCATATGTGCGTGTGTGTGTATGTTTGCATATATGTGTGTGTGTGTGTTTGCATGTTTGTGTGTGTGTGTGTGTGTGGTGTGTGTGTGTGTATTTGCATATATGTGTATGTGTGTTTGCATGTGTATGTGTTTGCATGTGTGTGTGTGTGTGTGTGTGTGTGTGTGTGTGTGAGTCTCTATGTATGTGTTTGAGCAAGTGTGTACATAAGACTTTTTAAGAGCATGTGTGTGCATAGCAGCATGTGTGTGTACCTGTGTATATTGCTCAGTCATGCCGTATCTCTCCATGTCCTGTGATAGAATCAATAAACTATGCAGCGTCCTCACCTTCCCCTCGCTGTAGCTCTGTGCAGCTCTGTTCCTGTCTGCTTAGTGCTATCAAAACAGAACACTGTAATCTGTGCCATGTGCAATCTCCTTCTCTCCTCTGCAGTCTTGGTTCCCATTTCCATGACAGAACGCTGCTGTCTGTCAAGGGGCAGGCTTTACATCTTGTGCTTCCCGAACTGTTTCAGGCCAGAGCAGATGAAACCGGAGGTCTGGAACTACATCTTTTTCAATGACGCACCCTTCCCCACTCAGGCAGGCATTGAGCAGCCCGTGCTTGAGAAGCTGCGCAATGAGTTTCAGTACTGGTACCCCTCAGACCTGCGTGTCTCCGGCAAGGATCTCATCCCCAACCACCTGACCTACTTCCTGTACAACCACTGTGCCATCTGGCCCAATGACAAGTGAGTCTCTCCCACCAGTCTCTCCATCAGGCCTGCCGTACTCCAACCCTTCGATCCCTCTCTCCCTCCCCCCACCCCTGGGTGACTGGACATCTTGTGGCTATGGACATCTGGCTGCTTCTTGTCAAAGCATGGGCATCTTGTGGCTATGGACGTCTGGCTGCTTTTTGTCAAGGCATGGACATCTTGTGGCTATGGACATCTGGCTGCTTCTTGTCAAGGCACCAATTGCCTTTGGTTGCCTGAGAAGTGCAGTGGCCTTTCTTTCCAAATGTTTTACTACACAAAGGTTTAGTTAAGGGGGGATACGGCAGTGCAAACTCACTATTTTCTTGATTTTCGTCGATGTCGGGATTATTGCAGATTTGAATTGCATAACCATCCTACTAACCAGTGCTGGTCGTTATAAGTGTGAAATGTGCTCAAAAATATTTATAAAATCTTAAAATGTACACTACCTGTCACCAAAATAAATTGTTTATTTGATTTTTGGAGCTGACGGTGTCGTTGTTTTCCACTTGACAACATACACTATCGAAGCTTGAATGCCGACATGTTTGGTATCATTTTGTAGCTCTTTCCATTAGGAGAATACTGCAAGGGAGAGAACTCCTCTATACTAACTCGTGATAGCGCAGTTGACCTGAATAGGAGAGCCTATTTTGCATGGGAACAAAGGAAATGGTCACGTGGACCAATCAGAAGCTTAGGATTCCTCCCACAATTCTCCACTGCATGACGACAACATGGCGCCTCAGGTTGATCGTGGAATCTATTCGTGGCTCTTCGCGTGTATTGTTATTGTGATTTTGGTGCACTGAAGAAGCCAAATGCCGAGGAAAGGAATAACTGCTTAGGAGCAGGCAGTTAGAAGCTGCCAGGGCTGCAAAACGGCAGGATCTACCTCCTGCACGATGTCAACTGATTCTCCACGACACGAGTGATCGGTTATTTCACCTCCTGCGCCGATGTCAACTGATTTTTCACGGCACGAGCGATCAGTTATTTCCCCTCCTGCACCGATGTCAACAACAGATTCTCCAGTCCCATCCACTTCGTCGGCTGATTGTGCAACTCAAGAACCGTTTCCATCCACTTCCCAAGCTGGAATTAGTGAATCAACTTCGGTTTCTGCATCTTGGAAGAAATTAGAAATAGCAGCAAGCAGAAGTGCAGACACTGCCTGTGGAGATGCTCAGTCTCAGAAGTGGCTGATTTCCCACGTGGATCAGTTGACGAAACTGCTGGCACAAGTTCCTTGCCCAGAATGTTTTGAAAATCAACTGGAAGTAGGCATCTGTGAAGGTGGAAATCAAGGATTTTCCACTAAATTGGAGCTCCTGTGTCACAAATGCCCCTTCAGAGCCGATGAACTGAGTTCTCCAAGAGTGGGAGGGTCCACAAAGAAGAACGTGGCATTTGAAGTCAACAGACTGATGACTCTGTTTAGTCATGTGGTTGGGACAGGCCATCGGGTTCGAGAGAAATTCAGCACCATCTTCGGATTGCCAGGAATGCACAAGAAGACCTTCCAGCGCCACGATCGGCTACTGACAGGTAAGAAAAACAATCATCTTGCTCAATTAAATTTCTTACATTGATCTGTGTATAATTATTGGTATTTTGTCGCATTCTGACATGATTCTAAATCCATGAATACTGCTTCCTATGAATTGATTATTGCAGTCATCTAAGCTTTGTTTTCAGTTAGTATTTATGAATATGATCATATATTTAGTCCATGTCTTGTAATTTGCAGAAGTTGAAGTTCAGGAGGGTGCAGAGGTCCTGGAGCGTGCTGCTGCTGCTGTCAGAGAGGCCTACTCAGCAACTGATGAAGATCTTCAGGAGAGCCTTGTTGGAGGAGAGATTCCCATCATAGACATTAGTGTATCTTATGATGGGACCTGGCACAAAAGAGTCATTGTGCTGATAAGCATTTATTTTGCATTTTGTCCAACTCGGTTTTGAAGTGTCTGTAATTTTTTATAAATAGTTTCAGGAAAGATTTTGTCTAGATATTAGCTGTGGAGGTTGTTCATGTTTCATAATGAGGGGCCAGCAATGCCATATGACTGGAGAAGTTTGATTATTGAATACTAGGACATTGAATCTTTTTTCCTTGATTTCTCAAAATACGGTTTTTGGTATATTTGAAAATACAAGGAAAATAAAGGGGACATGTTACAGCCCTGAAATTTACAGGTCTTATTCTTTTTTTATATTTCCTTCATTATTACAGAATAATATTGAGATTTTCCCATTCTTCTTGTTGTAATTGTCTAAAATGTGTCTAAGAAGCAGGGTTTTCACGCCATAGCTTATGGGATAGTGGACCTCAAATTCAGAAAATTGGTTAGACTGCATAGAAATTGATGCCCTTCTGTAAAAATGTTGAGTTGATGTGTATCTTGCTGAATAAAGAAAATGGTGTAGTTATGAGTTGTAGTTTTTGAGTTTTGTATTTTTAAATATTTTGCATGTGGCGGCCATCTTGGAAGGTTTCCATGGCAACAGATGGTTTTAAAAATGTTATCTTTAAAGTTTTTAATACCCAACATGTGTATCTTTGATATGAAAATAATTATTTATTTAGAAAAGAACTGCTTTACTCCAGCCCTATAGGCACTGCCATATCCCCCCTTAATGTAACAATCTTCCTTGGGAAAGTATTTAGCCTCGTTCAATGAAACAGGAGCAAATGTACTTGAGACAATCATGCATCAGAATATGGTGTGTGTGTGTGTGTATGTGTTTGTGTGTGTGTGTGTGTGTGTGTGTGTGTGTGTGTGTGTGTGTGTGTGTGAGTGTGTGTGTCTGAAAGAGAGAGAGAGAGAGAGAGAGAGAGAGAGATCAAAGTCAGTCAATAAGGAAGTAAAAATGCTATATTTACCTTGCCAAAGAAAGGTGTCTCCAGCACTGGGTGGGTTGACCAAAAGTGTTGAAGCTCTGGCTTATCTATAAGCCCCATGGCCATGAGAAGAGCTAGGAATTTCTTCATCTAGACTTGATTTGTCCGTTTCCACTTCTTGAGGTAGAAAAACCCTGGAATCTGCTCGGCAACCTTCTGTGCGTAATCAGTTGTCTCTTTGACAAACAAGTCAAATATTTCATCATCGATGAAAAGACCAAAATAATCTTTCGGCGTCTTCTCTCCGGGAATGTTTACTTTCAAACCTGGTGCACCTGTAAAGGCAAGAATGTCACCGATCTCGACGTATTCCACCTCTATCCATCCTTCATCAGCAGCTGGTGATACCGTTCGCATGCCACGCCTACTTCGACCTCGCACACTCGATCGAGTCCGGCGTCGACTTGGCCGAGTGGAACTGGTCGAGGCACTCTCTCTCATAACTTGGACTGGGCACTATCTCATCAGATTCCAAAGAATCTAGGTCAAAATCAGAGCTCTGATCGCTATCATAGACCTCACTTTCACTGTCTGAATCAAGGCGTGGCTCTAAAAGCGATTTCTGGGTTGATTCACTCTCCATTTCTGTCATTTTTGCATGAAAAACGGCATCAAAACACTCGCGATTTCTTCTAGAACGTACTTCGTACGTTTATTCAAGGGAGGTAACAATGTAAACACCCTGGGTTCTGTCTAAAGTACGAACTGAACCAAAAACGAATCATGGGGTCCTCAGACGTATATATACGTCTGCCGGTGACGGCGGCTGTTCAACTGAGACGTATATATACGTCTCCCGTCAGGAATGGGTTAAGTCTATCAACACCCAATTAGGCATGATGGTGTAGGATGACAAGGCGTACAAAAACATACATAGTGACTTGACCTTGCTTCAAGGTCACGGTTGCAGGGGCCGTAAATGTTTAA
The DNA here is from genome assembly GCA_034096865.1 of Theodoxus fluviatilis. Taxonomy (NCBI): domain Eukaryota; kingdom Metazoa; phylum Mollusca; class Gastropoda; order Cycloneritida; family Neritidae; genus Theodoxus; species Theodoxus fluviatilis. The sequence continues at coordinate 102,414 of JAWQFJ010002631.1, forward strand.
AAAACAGCCATTTTTCACATTTTCCCAATTTTCTCTGAAGTTTTTGAGATTGGATACCTGACCTATATATGGTATATAGGGCAAAGTAATCCCTATCTTTTGATACCAGTTTGATTGGCCTTGCTTCAAGGTCAAGGTCACAGGAGGTCTTTAAAGTTGAATTTATACATATTTTGAAGTTGCCTTGACCCTGAACTATGGAAGATAACTCTTCCAAACTTCATAACATTGTAGTACACATGTTATACTTTCATACTAGGTCACCAGTGTCGTTCGTCTGAGCGTCTGGGCGGCCGGCCGGGTGTCCTTTCGGCCGTAAAAAACTTTAACATTGGATTTTTCTCGGAGACTATTAATTAAGTCTATCAACCCCCAATTTGGCATGATGGTGTAGGATGACAAGGCGTACAAAAACATACATAGTGACTTGACCTTGGTTCAAGGTCAAGGTCACATGAGCTCTTTAAAGTTGGATTGTATACATATTTTGAAGTGACCTTGACCCCGAACTATGGAAGATAACTCTTCCAAACTTCATAACATTGTAGTACACATGTTATACTTTCATACTAGGTCACCCGTGTCGTTCATCCGGGTGTCCTGGCGTCCAGGCGTCCTGCCATCAGTAAAAAACTTTTAACGTTGGATTTTACTCGGAGACTATTAAGTCTATCAACACCCAATTTGGCATGATGGTGTATGATGACAAGGCGTACAAAAACATACATAGTGACTTGACCTTGCGTCAAGGTCACAGGGGCCGTAAATGTTAAAAAAACGGCCATTTTTCACATTTTCCCTATTTTCTCTGAAGTTTTTGAGATTGGATACCTGACCTATATATGGTATATAGGGCAAAGTAATCCCTATCTTTTGATACCAGTTTGATTGACCTTGCTTCAACGTCAAGGTCACAGGAGGTCTTTAAAGTTGAATTGTATACATTTTGAAGTTGCCTTGACCCTGAACTATGGAAGATAACTCTTCCAAACTTCATAACATTGTAGTACACATGTTATACTTTCATCATGAGACACATTTAGTCACATATCGTCAAGGTCACTTTGACCCTTATGAAATGTGACCAAAATGGGGTAGTGAACCACTAAAAGTGACCATATCTCATGGTAGAAAGTGCCAATAATCACCATTGTGCTTCCTATGTCTTGAATTAACAGCTTTGTGTTGCATGACCTTGGATGACGTTGACCTTGGGTCACATGTATTTTGGTAGGGAAAATGTGTAAATCAGTTCTTAGTGTATGATGTCATTGCTAGGTTTAGTTGTTTGACCTTGACCTTGAAGGTTACCTGAAGGTCAAGGTCAAGCATGTGAGTTGTATGGGCTTTGCCCTTCTTGTTTCTTCTTCTTTTTTTCCCCCACTATTGAAAAAAAAGTTCAATGTCATGTGGTTACTGTAATGACAACTAGTTTTTTTCTTGGGCCTGAGATGTTTTGACCTTTTGCATTATCAAACACCACCACCTCTTTTCATCTCAAACTCTGTACTCATCCTTCCTTTCAGTATTATCCCATCCCTTTTCATTACATCTGCGTACTCTGTATAACTCCCCACCCCATTCTACCCCCAGCACCCCATACATTCACCCCTTTCCTTTGAAATCAACTCCCACCTTACCCTACCCCATCCCACCCTTTCCATGTGTCTTCATCTCTGTCCCATCCCACCCTTTCCACGTGTCTCCATCTCTGTCCCATCCCACCCTTGTGTCTCCATCTCTGTCCCATCCCACCCTTTCCACGTGTCTCCATCTCTGTCCCATCCTGCTCTTGTGTCTCCATCTCTGTCCCATCCCACCCTTTCCATGTGTCTTCATCTCTGTCCCATCCCACTCTTGTGTCTCCATCCCTGTCCCATCCCACCCTTGTGCCTCTGCCTCTGTCCCATCCCACCCTTGTGTCTCCATCTCTGTCCCATCCCACCCTTGTGTCTCCATCTCTGTCCCATCCCACCCTTTCCACGTGTCTCCATCTCTGTCCCATCCTGCTCTTGTGTCTCCATCTCTGTCCCATCCCACCCTTTCCACGTGTCTCCATCCCTGTCCCACCCCACCCTTGTGTCTCCATCCCTGTCCCACCCCACCCTTGTGTCTCCATCCCTGTCCCACCCCACCCTTGTGTATCCATCCCTGTCCCACCCCACCCTTATGTCTCCATCCCTGTCCCACCCCACCCTTGTGTCTCCATCCCTGTCCCACCCCACCCTCGTGTCTCCATTCCTGTCCCATCCCACCCTTGTGCCTCTGCCTCTGTCCCATCCCACCCTTGTGTCTCCATCCCTGTCCCACCCCACCCTTGTGTCTCCATCCCTGTCCCACCCCACCCTTGTGTCTCCATTCCTGTCCCATCCCACCCTTCTGCCTCTGTCCCATCCCACCCTTGTGTCTCCATCCCTGTCCCACCCCACCCTTGCGTCTCCATCTCTGTCTCATCCCACCCTTGTCTCAATCCCTGTCCCATCCCACCCTTGTGTCTTTGTCCCTGTCCCATCCCACCCTTGTGCCTCTGCCTCTGTCCCATCCCACCCTTGTGTCTCCATCCCTGTCCCACCCCACCCTTGTGTCTCCATCCCTGTCCCATCCCACCCTTGTGCCTCTGCCTCTGTCCCATCCCGCCCTTGTGTCTCCATCCCTGTCCCATCCCACCCTTGTGTCTCCATCCCTGTCCCATCCCACCCTTGTGTCTCCATCCCTGTCCCACCCCACCCATGTGTCTCCATCCCTGTCCCATCCCACCCTTGTGTCTTTGTCCCTGTCCCATCCCACCCATTCCATGTGCCTCTGTCTCTGTCCCATCCCACCCTTGTCTGCATCCCTGTCCCACCCCACCCTTGTGTCTCCATCCCTGTCCCATCCTGCCCTTGTGTCTCCATCCCTGTCCCATACCGCCCTTGTGTCTTTGTCCCTGTCCCATCCCACCCTTGTGTCTCCATCCCTGTCCCATCCCACCCTTGTGTCTCCATCCCTGTCCCACCCCACCCTTGCGTCTCCATCCCTGTCTCATCCCACCCTTGTCTCAATCCCCGTCCCATCCCACCCTCATGTCTCCATCCCTGTCCCATCCCGTCCTTGTCTCTCCATCCCTGTCCCACCCCACCCTTGTGTCTCCATCCCTGTCCCATCCCGTCCTTGTCTCTCCATCCCTGTCCCACCCCACCCTTGTGTCTCCATCCCTGTCCCATCCCACCCTTGTGTCTCCATCCCTGTCCCACCCCACCCTTGTGTCTCCATCCCTGTCCCATCCCACCCTTGTGTCTTTGTCCCTGTCCCATCCCACCCTCGTGTCTCCGTCCCTGTCCCATCCCACCCTTGTGTCTCCATCCCTGTCCCATCCCATCCTTGTGTCTCCATCCCTGTCCCACCCCACCCTTGTGTCTCCATCCCTGTCCCATCCCACCCATTCCATGTGCCTCTGTCTCTGTCCCAACCCACCCTTGTGTCTCCATCCCTGTCCCACCCCACCCTTGTGTCTTTGTCCCTGTCCCATCCCACCCATTCCATGTGCCACTGTCTCTGTCCCATCGCACCCTTGTGTCTCCATCCCTGTCCCACCCCACCCTTGTGTCTCCATCCCTGTCCCACCCCATCCTTGTGTATCCATCCCTGTCCCACCCCACCCTTGTGTCTCCATCCCTGTCCCACCCCATCCTTGTGTCTCCATCCCTGTCCCACCCCATCCTTGTGTATCCATCCCTGTCCCACCCCACCCTTGTGTCTCCATCCCTGTCCCACCCCACCCTTGCGTCTCCATCCCTGTCCCATCCCACCCTTGTGTCTTTGTCCCTGTCCCATCCCACCCTCGTGTCTCCATCCCTGTCCCATCCCACCCTTGTGTCTCCATCCCTGTCCCATCCCACCCTTGTGTCTTTGTCCCTGTCCCATCCCACCCTTGTGTCTTTGTCCCTGTCCCACCCCACCCTTGTCTCCATCCCTGTCCCATCCCACCCTTGTGTCTCCATCCCTGTCCCATCCCATCCTTGTGTATCCATCCCTGTCCCACCCATTCCATGTGTCTCCATCCCTGTCCCATCCCACTCTTGTGTCTCCATCCCTGTCCCAGCCCACCCTTGTGTCTTTGTCCCTGTCCCATCCCACCCTTGTGTCTTTGTCCCTGTCCCATCCCACCCTTGTGTCTTTGTCCCTGTCCCATCCCACCCTTGTGTCTTTGTCCCTGTCCCATCCCACCCTTGTGTCTCCATCCCTGTCCCACCCCACCCTTGTGTCTCCATCCCTGTCCCATCCCACCCTTGTGTCTTTGTCCCTGTCCCATCCCACCCTTGTGTCTTTGTCCCTGTCCCATCCCACCCTTGTGTCTTTGTCCCTGTCCCATCCCACCCTTGTGTCTTTGTCCCTGTCCCATCCCACCCTTGTGTCTCCATCCCTGTCCCATCCCACCCTTGTGTCTTTGTCCCTGTCCCATCCCACCCATTCCATGTGCCTCTGTCCCTGTCCCATCCCACCCTTGTGTCTTTGTCCCTGTCCCACCCCACCCTTGCGTCTCCATCCCTGTCCCATCCCACCCTTGTGTCTTTGTCCCTGTCCCATCCCACCCATTCCATGTGCCTCTGTCTCTGTCCCATCCCACCCTTGTGTCTCCATCCCTGTCCCATCCCACCCTTGTGTCTCCATCCCTGTCCCATCCCACCTTGTGTCTCCATCCCTGTCCCACCCCACCCTTGTGTCTCCATCCCTGTCCCACCCCACCCTTGTGTCTCCATCCCTGTCCCATCCCACCCTTGTGTCTCCATCCCTGTCCCATCCCACCCTTGTGTCTTTGTCCCTGTCCCATCCCACCCATTCCATGTGCCTCTGTCTCTGTCCCATCCCACCCTTGTGTCTCCATCCCTGTCCCATCCCACCCTTGTGTCTCCATCACTGTCCCATCCCACCCTTGTGTCTTTGTCCCTGTCCCATCCCACCCATTCCATGTGCCTCTGTCTCTGTCCCATCCCACCCTTGTGTCTCCATCCCTGTCCCATCCCACCCTTGTGTCTCCATCCCTGTCCCATCCCACCTTGTGTCTCCATCCCTGTCCCACCCCACCCTTGTGTCTCCATCCCTGTCCCACCCCACCCTTGTGTCTCCATCCCTGTCCCATCCCACCCTTGTGTCTCCATCCCTGTCCCATCCCACCCTTGTGTCTCCATCCCTGTCCCATCCCACCCTTGTGTCTCCAACACTGTCCCATCCCACCCTTGTGTCTCCATCTCTGTCCCATCCCACCCATTCCATGTGTCTCCATCCCTGTCCCATCCCACCCATTCCATGTGTCTCCATCCCTGTCCCATCCCACCCATTCCATGTGCCTCCATCCCTGTCCCATCCCACCCATTCCATGTGTCTCCATCTCTGTCCCATCCCACCCTTGTGTCTCCATCTCTGTCCCATCCCACCCTTTCCATGTGTCTCCATCCCTGTCCCATCCCACCCTTTCCATGTGTCTCCATCCCTGTCCCATCCCACCCATTCCATGTGCCTCCATCTCTGTCCCATCCCACCCTTTCCACGTGCCTCCATCTCTGTCCCATCCCACCCTTGTGTCTCCATCCCTGTCCCATCCCACCCTTGTGTCTCCATCCCTGTCCCATCCCACCTTGTGTCTCCATCCCTGTCCCATCCCACCCTTGTGTCTCCATCCCTGTCCCATCCCACCTTGTGTCTCCATCCCTGTCCCATCCCACCCTTGTGTCTCCATCCCTGTCCCATCCCACCCTTGTGTCTCCATCACTGTCCCATCCCACCCTTGTGTCTCCATCTCTGTCCCAGCCCACCCATTCCATGTGTCTCCATCCCTGTCCCATCCCACCCATTCCATGTCTCCACCTCTGTCCCATTCCATCCATTCCATGTGCCTCCATCCCTGTCCCATCCCACCCATTCCATGTGTCTCCACCTCTGTCCCATCCCACCCATTCCATGTGTCTCCACCTCTGTCCCATCCCACCCATTCCATGTGTCTCCATCCCTGTCCCATCCCATCCATTCCATGTGTCTCCATCTCTGTCCCATCCCACCTACTCCATGTGTCTTCCTTTCTGTTCCCATAAGATGGGAGTGTTGTACAGCTGTCATTCACAGTGGAATTCATGAGCATTTTGGCTTTCATGTTCCAACTGGTCACAGCCTGTCTTTGTATTCAGCAGTCCTGTCCAGCCAGCCGACAGACAGTGTGCCTCTCCTTTGTGCCCATAGTGTACTCATCCCATGTACCCATCCTGTGTACCCACCCTCCTTCATAGTCCCAGTTATCCATTTGCTTGTCTCTTCCTCTGTTTTTGAAACTGTTGGCCACTCTATGGCTATGTTTCTCTATTGTTTCCTGTTGTCTTTTCTCTTTATCCAAGCACATCCTTTCATTCATTCATTCATGCATGCATGCATGCATTTATTCATTCATTACATTCATAACATCTTGTGATATTTTTTAAACCCTGCCCTAGACATCTGTATGTTGTTTGATGGCTGGCGTTACAGGGCACTGTCCTCATCAAGAATGCAGAGGAACTGTTGAACTTCAGCAAGGGAGAGGAAAACCTCATGGAGAAGGTAGGCATGCTAGATGTGTGTGTCTGTGTGTGTGTGCGTGTCTGTGTGTGTGTCTATCTGTGTGTGTGTGTGTGTGTGTCTATGTGTGTGTGTGTGTGTGTGTCTATCTGTGTGTGTGTGTGTGTCTGTGTGTGTCTATCTGTGTGTGTGTCTATCTGTGTGTGTCTATCTGTGTGTGTGTGTCTATCTGTGTGTGTGTGTGTGTGTCTATCTGTGTGTGTGTGTGTCTATCTGTGTGTGTGTGTCTATCTGTGTGTGTGTGTGTGTGTGTCTATCTGTGTGTGTGTGTGTGTGTCTATCTGTGTGTGTGTGTGTGTGTGTGTCTATCTGTGTGTGTCTGTGTGTGTGTGTGTGTGTGTGTGTCTGTGTGTGTGTGTGTCTATCTGTGTGTGTGATTATCTCTCTGTGTGTGTGTGTGTATCTATGTGTGTGTGTGTGTGTGTGTGTGTGTGTGTGTGTGTGTGTGTCTATCTGTGTGTGTGTGCCATTCTGTGTGTGTGTGTGTGTGTCTGTGTGTGTGTGTGTGCTTGTCTGTGCTTCCAGTCTTTCTCCCTGTCTGTCTGGTGGGTAGCTTGACACTGAGAGGGTGGTGTGTGTGTGTGTTGCAGCACATCCAGGCCATAGCGGAGACGGGCTGCCAGGTGGGTAGCATGACACTGACCGGGTGGTGTGTGTGTGTGTGTTGCAGCACATCCAGGCCATAGCGGAGACGGGCTGCCAGGTGGTGGTGGCGGGGGGCAAGGTGGGGGACCTGGCCCTGCACTACTGCAACAAGTACAAGCTCATGATCGTCCGCCTCCTCTCCAAGTTCGACCTGCGCCGCCTCAGCAAGTCCATCAGCGCCACCGCCCTTCCCAAATTGGTCAGTGGAACACTTGATGTGGTCTTAGTTCTTGCCCAAGCAGGTCAGTGGAACACTTGATGTGGTCTTAGTTCTTGCCCAAACTGGTCAGTGGAACCCTTGCTGTGGTCATGGCTCTTGCCAAATGACCTCATGAGGCTCTGTTAGTCATGGGTGAATAGGAATAACCCACTGCTTGTAGTTGTACAAATGGTTGTATTCTGTGTAGTCTACAGAAGAACTGTAGTGTGGAAAGGGTTGTGTGGAAAGTGTTGTGTGGAAAGGGTAGTGTGGAAAGTGTTGTGTGGAAAGTGTTGTGTGGAAAGGGTAGCGTGGAAAGGGTTGCTTGGAAAGGGTTGCATGGAAAGGGTTGTGTGGAAAAGGTTGCGTGGAAAGGGTTGTGTGGAAGATGTCATTGGAAAGTGTTGTCCCTGCTGTGGGGTGTGCATGGTTATTTTTGTGTCTCTTATCTCTCCAGTGAAATATTTCACTGTGACCTCAGATGTGTCCCACAAGTGAGTTTCATCTCAGTCATGTATGTTCTTTCATCTTAAGAGATTAGGCATCTCCAATATTGCCTTTGTCTGGTCATCATCATGATGACTGCGTAATGGAAAACATGCCCGGCAGTACATTACCAGAACAGACAGACTCTCTCCCATGCTGAAGCAGGAGGGTTTGCTGTACTTGTTTCATTTCATTTCTGTTTCTTCCATGGCAGACCACGCCGACTGCTGAGGAGATGGGTTATTGTGACCTAGTCTACGTGGATGAGATCGGGGACACTCCAGTCATTGTCTTCAAACAAGGTACTGCAAACCTCTGTGTGTGCACCTTGTGCATGGCGTGTGTCTATATAGCATTGCACCTACATGTAGACTTGTTGTGTTTTGTATGATGATACCACCTGCAGTCAGCGGGTGCCATCAGTCTGACCTTTGCCCTTTGCCCCTGCAGATGCCGAGGAGAGTGCCATTTCCACCATTGTGATCCGAGGCTCCACAGACAACATCATGGATGACATTGAGAGGGCCATCGATGACGGCGTCAATGTCTTCAAAGCCCTCACCAAGGTAGTTTCTCCTCTCTTGTATCTTGTCTCCCTGAAACAACTACATGCTCACTCACCAAGGTAGTTTCTCCTCTCTTGTATCTTGTCTCCCTGAAACAACTACATGCTCACTCACCAAGGTAGTTTCTCCTCTCTTGTATCTTGTCTCCCTGAAACAACTACATGCTCACTCACCAAGGTAGTGTGTCCTCTCTTGTATCTTGTCTCCCTGAAACAACTACATGCTCACTCACCAAGGTAGTGTGTCCTCTCTTGTATCTTGTCTCCCTGAAACAACTACATGCTCACTCACCAAGGTAGTTTCTCCTCTCTTGTATCTTGTCTCCCTGAAACAACTACATGCTCACTCACCAAGGTAGTTTGTCCTCTCTTGTATCTTGTCTCCCTGAAGTCCATTGTGGCTGTCGGGGTCCAACACAACATCTCCAAACTGCTTGTCTACTGAGGCCAGTGGATGTCATTGCATAGAAAAAAAGGAGAGTGGCGGAGTTATGTTGTCTCACCTGTAGACATGTAGGGGTTTGCAGGGATGGCAACACCTGTAGACATGTAGGGGTTTGCAGTGATGACAACACCTGTAGACATGTAGGGGTTTGCAGTGATGACAACACCTGTAGACATGTAGGGGTTTGCAGTGATGACAACACCTGTAGACATGTAGGGGTTTGCAGTGATGACAACACCTGTAGACATGTAGGGGTTTGCAGTGATGACAACACCTGTAGACATGTAGGGGTTTGCAGTGATGACAACACCTGTAGACATGTAGGGGTTTGCAGTGATGACAACACCTGTAGACATGTAGGGGTTTGCAGTGATGACAACGATTGACAAGAAAAACCAAGCTGCAGCTTGATCAAAAGTTTTCATTAATTTTTTTCAGCAGGATTTGAAAGGTGTGTCTGTGGTAATGTCTGGGATGAAAAGGAGAGATGATTTGATGGCAGTGTTAGTCCTGATGATGGCACGAAATGTTGACCAGATTTGCAATACCGAGGGCTAAAGAGAAATTTGGGGGTGGGGTGACTGAATTTTGACTCACA